>APFE031221207.1:49119-62040 GCA_000404065.3 Pinus taeda | reverse complement strand
TTAGTGCTTGTTTGTTTTATTTATTAGGGGTTTCCATGTGTTACTTAGCTTAAGGCCATCATCTTTATTCATGTTATTCGAGGTTTTTTCGATTTCTATAGCTTCCTTCACCCTTCTTTTTAAGTAGTGATCTTCCTTATGAATTAATTTTGCCTCTTTCATGCATATATAGTGTGTGGACGAGCATGCATGCTCAGCTAGACCAGATTTTTCTGATCTATTTTTTGAAATATCATTAATATTCACTAACCTATTCAACACAAATTAAAATGTGTTCAATCATGATTAGACTGTATGATTTGAACATAACTTTAGTCATTGTGGCATTCAAAAACAATTTGCACACAACCTTATTTGATAATGAATTAAAAGAACTAACTTATCAGTAGTGGTACTTAGACTTGCAACACTTTCCATATTATTTTATATTTTTTCTTTTGTGGGGTTCTTATTTTTTTTTTAGCATACCCTCTTTTCATTTTATTTTTTCATATATTTTTGGAAATCATTTGAATATTCAAATTATGTACAATATGAAATTACAAATACAAAATACTCAATCACCTTGAGATCCTATAATTTATAGGACCCTAACACACACATCAGAGGGTTTGATAGGCATCTGATGATAACCTGACTTCAAGTCAATCTTGCTGAAATATTTGGCCCCTTGAGTTGGTCAAGAAGGTCATCAATCTGTGGGATTGGGTACCTATTCCGGATAGTGATCTTGTTCAATGCTCAGTAGTCAATACAGAGCCTCCTCGTCCCATCCTTCTTCTGTACCAATACAATCGGGCTGCCACAAGGTGATGAGCTTGGCCTGATGTGCCCTTTCTACAATAGTTCATGAATCTGCCTCCTGATCTCATTGTTCTCCAAAACAGAGAGGTGATAGATCGGCCCATTGGGCAGCAGCACACCCGGGGTCAGATCGATGGAGTGCTTGACCTAACAGTGCAAAGGTACCCCTGTAAGTGAGGTGAAAATATCTTTGTACTCCTCCACAACCTTGTCCATATGTTGTTGCTATGTAGAGGAGCCCTTCCTGGAAGTCGTGGCCATGACCTTCCTCTTTCCCTGAGGGCAAATCATAAGGAAAACAAATTTCCTAGTCTGAGAAATGATCTTATTGCATTGCTTTGCAGTGATAAAAAAGGTGGTGGTAGGCAGGGCTACCTCTCGTATCCTATACAACTTGTTGGCCAAGGTAATAATCACAGAGCAAGGTCTAGACTCATATACAACATGTCATTTACACAAGTATGGTTGTCCTAATAATACATCACAAACTTCAAGAGGAGCAACATCACACAGTACCTCATCCGTGAAGAGCTTGATGTTGTAGGGAAGGTGGAATTGTTGGTTGACGCAAAGATCTCATCCTTAGTGAAACCACCTGATGGTGTACGGCTATGGATGTGTTGCAGTCTTTAGGCCCAACCACTTCACAACCTCTGCTGAAATGAAGTTCTTTTGGCTCCCGCTGTCAACAACGAACTGTAGCAAAGAACCCTTCGCCCACATTTGTGAGTGGAAGAGGCGTTCCCCCTCCTCTAGATCTTCAGGTTCAATCTTCTGGATCTTGGTGGTGGCCAAGGTGGCACTGGGCTCTGCATCAATGATTTGCTTCCCATTGTCAATTCCCTTATCGGGTTCTGATTCAGAGTCGGAACAAGAGTCTAATTCAGAAGCCTTCATCTCCGCCACCAGTGACCTCAAAAAGAGTGGTGCCTCCAGAGTGGCTGCTGGATGAAGATGCATCGTCTGTGGGTAGTCGTCGAAGGATCTGGGTAAATTTATCCATCATCGTGTCCCTCTGTCGCTCGAAGGCTTCCTTGAGCAACATTTTGAAAGGATCTCTTGCCCCCTCGTCTTTCTTTTCTTCCGCCATGGGAGTTCGTCGGGATTTGCGAGGTTGATCTTGCAAAGGTTCGAACAAATCGAGCCCTAACTCCTTATATCCCAATCTTGTTGGGGACATGCAAAGAAAAACAGAGAAAGAGCAGACTTCTCTGACACCACTAATCCAGATTTAAATAGGAACGCAAAAATTACAGACATAACCATAAATACAAAGATGCAGTGCAAATGACACTTCATTTCATTAATATCAAATATTGAAACATGCTTACAAACAAAATGGAAATAACACTAGCTCGGGGGATGGAAGCTTATCTCTGCAAAGAGATGTGGCGGCTACATGCCTTTGAACTATGTTACAATGAGGCTCAAAGGCTTATTTATTATTGAGAAATAATGGAAAACCCTAAACATCCAATTTAGAGCCTAACCCTAGGAGATGAAGCGCCAAAACTATGGGCCCCGTTTGGGTAAATTGGTACATCAACTTCCCAGGGTCGTAACTTTGGCATACGATCTCCGTTTGGCTATCATAATACCTCGTTTCAAAGATCTCAAAGAGAAAGCCGAAATCAAATTAGCAAGCCAATCTAGGATATTTTCAACCTCTCCGCTTTCCTTAAAAATGTCGTTTAGGGCCTCAAAACGGCTCCAGAAGTTCAGGACCTGAAAAACTGCCAAAAATAGTAAATTGTGCTACAATTAAGGAAACCGAAAAACTGAAAGAGACAGTGTTGGGGGTCCAAGTGGAATAGGTTGGTGGCCACTAATATCAACCTGGATCAATGTGAGATAAAGGCAAGTTATGAGGGCATAGAAATGTTGCTTGTATATCTAGAAGAGAAACCTCTTGTTGATGTATTTCATGGAAAAATCTCTAGAGTTGGGAGACATGATGCATATCCATATGTTTTTTGCAAAAGCACAAGAAGCTTATAAGTGAAGATTGAAAAGTTGATGAAGTGATTGGGAAAATAAAAATATTAGAGACATTTTGAGGTAAACAATGGACCTCAAAACAAAAAGGTACAACCAAAATCAACTTTATAAGAATCAATATGATTCAAGATGATGATATCAACCATGGGGGATGATTCACCATTTTGTAGTTAAAAAGTAAAAAGATTAAAAAAGAAATTACTTTTTCAACTTATCTCCCTACGATTTTACTCAAATTTTGAGTGGGAGCACTCATTGGATGAGGAATTTAATTCCTCATCCAAGTAGTACCCATGTTGCATACTTTCAATGGACCCTACTACACAAAAAAATGAAAAATACATGAAAAAATGTGATTGCAATCATGTTTTTCATGTATTTCTCATTTTTCGTGTAGAAGCACCCATCAAAAGTATGCAACATGGGTACTCCTTGGATGAGGAATTAAATTTCGCAATCAATGAGTGCTCTCACTTGAAATTTGAGTAAAACTGAGGGGAAATAAGTTGAAATATGAATTGAAAAGTAGTTTTTTTTTTCTTTTTTTCCCTCCAAAATTTGATGATATAATTTAATCCTATTTTATTATTGTCATTATTATTTTATAATAGTCCTTAGGTGACAAATATTAAAGTACAGGAGTGCTTGTGCCTTGTTGGTGAAAGATAGTTGAGAGTGACAATTGTATCGAAACTCCATCAGAGAGAATTTCCACGAGACATGCCCATATATATTGGTGTATCTTTCACTAGTGGTAATTGTCTAAGGTCACCAGCAAGGATTATAGAGCGTCCACCAAATGGGGTGTTTCTATTGGATGGGAAATCCTCGCGTAAGAGTTCATCAATTTGAGCAAGCATTTTAGGGCCAATGAAGCTCATCTCATCAATGAGAATGTATTTGACATGCTGAAGTTGTTCTTGGAGATTTAGAAGAGACTGACCTTCCAAAGGTTGCGTAAAGGAGATATGGATGCGAAGACTAGAGTATATTGTTAGTGCTTTTGTTTGGAAGGTTGCAACACCAGTTGGAGCAAGCAAGAATAGAGGGATTTCTCTATTGGTAGAGCTAGTTAGGAACATATCCTTGAGGCAGCTAATCAAGAAATGTTTTCTAGTCTGAGTAGTACCTTGGATCATCATATTTAGTAGTGCGGTGGAGGCAATTGTTTGAAAAGTGGGAAAGTATGATATTGAAAGCCATGTTTTGGCTTGGGGACAAGGAGGCAATGGAGTGTGGATTTGGTGAGGGGAGATGGTAAAGTTGTATGCAACAGCGATTGAATTCTATGAAGTGAATAGAAGTCTCTTGCAAGTTTGAAGGAATAAGAGAATGGTCCCAATTATGGTTTTCATCAAAGCCACGATGGCCAAGAATGTCAAGTTCATCAAGGAAGATGTTGTTACCTGGGTGGAGTTGATAAATGAATTGTCATTCTTCCATGTCCATTGAGTGCTGGTGTTACATTTCAGGAATAATGGCATCATCTAAGTTAACAAGAGGTGGCTCTTCAAGTGCACGATGGACATGTCATGCATGATATGTGTGTTTAACTTGTTTCCAATGTGAAATAATTTCCTTGTCACTTCCACCAATGTCATCAGACAGTTTGTGAAAAGGGTCGCGCAAGAGTAGTTTACTCCAACAGAAGTCTACATAGCAATCTACATCTTGAGATGGGATGGAAGTGTACCGAGGTAGGACATGTACGACCATGGCAAGGAAGATACGTTTCCATGGTGTTTTTTTTTTTGTGAGAGGAGAACGACTAGGATTTTGAAACTTCAATAAGAGACAATGACACAATCGAAGGAGGTCTTTGCATGTGTGAATTGATGAAGGGTGCTGTTGGAATTTTTCCATACAAGTTATTTGCAACACGTCTAAAAACTATTTTCTTAACATTAAGAGAGACAAAAGAACGGCTACATTTTGTTATGGGGAGTGCACCAATATCCCTATTAGAAATTTTTTTGGTTATGAGTTTGCAAATGGAAACAACCTTAGGGGCATCAAGAGGAGAAATTTGTACAAGTTGTCAGAGCATTTGTTGGTAGCTTTCATACTTTGACTCTACTTTTCCTGCATACTTGGATATGTATTTTAAGACAGCATGACGCGAGAGGACGGGTTGGAAATCAATGTTGGCCCTTCAAATAGTAAGCATATGAAGGTTGTGGACATTAAGCCTATCACCATTCCTAGAAACACTATATGTTTTTTGGTTGGAAGCATCGATGTGCATAGAAGAGGACTCGTGCAATTCCTAAGGGGCTCCATAGCAGCAAGATGTAGTAGTGTTTTTTTTGCGAAGACATGTAGAGGAATGACAATTTGTGTGGCATTGGACATAATTGACAAGCGCCTCGTAGGCTTGGATCTCGTTGGAGGCAATGATATCATTTTTTGCAAAAAGGCAGGGATCATGAAGGGTCAACCGATGTATTCTTGGATTTCTCTATTGGAGGGACCAAGGGTTCTCTCACTAATGTATGCATCAAAGAAATACTTGGCATTAGCAACGTTGCATTCATTGGTCCAGTAGAGGTTGTCCATATCAAGTGAATTTTCCAACCATAACAAACCATGTGTATGTGCAGATCCTCTATGTTGCCAAGTCATTTAAGGTAGATATGTGGATCTCGTCACCATCACGGTCTAGAAGGTCAAACTTGAGAGATTTCTCAGTGCCATGTGTGTTGTTGTATTGATGTAAGGGTGTCTTTTCAAGGGCCCCACCATGTATTGACCAATATTTTCGTGATGGTTTGAGTGCCTTGAAAGGGAGGGTTGTTGGAGTACTAGCGCTATTCATATTGGAGGTTACAAGTTGGTCCCCTATCAGGGAATTTGATGGCAAGGCAGAAGAATTTTTCGAGGATCACATAGCATGGAGAAATTTTTTAGTGGAAAGAATAAGAGGGTTTGGCTCTCCAATTAGAGGTGTTGCACAGTGGATAATTTCAAGTTGGATGACACAAAGCAACCTGTAAGAAAGAAGAATTGTGAGAGAGGAGGAGAATAGGAAAAGAGAAAGCATATATAGTAGATGCAAAAGAGGGACTTAAATGGAGAGGAAGGTAGGAGAGGAAGTTGCAAGATATAAATATCGATGGAAGGATGTGCAAGAGCAAAATGGAGCCTAGTTGAAGATCCCTAGATGTTGCAAGCGTTGTTTTTTCACGATACTGGAGTCTAGGATAGAATCTTAAATCACTGACGCTACCAAATCCAAGTATCACAACAAACTACTTTGCAACAACTAAACCATATACAACAGTAAATCTACTAGATCACAATATATACAACTTCTTACAAATTTATACAATAACCCAACTTCGCTATATTAATCAAACTAATAATACAACAGTCTAGGGCGCCCGTACCAAGGATAATGGCCGTCATACATCCCTTGATACAAGACAACAACAACTAGGGCTTGGTGTATGTCATGATGACCACCAATATATCCTGAACAAGAAAACCTTGACCTACATGTTGATGTGGCGCCTCTCATCCTTTTCATTGCATGCCCTAAACACATATGCCCAGTCCTTTGGCTCTTGATCTACAACAATTCCAATCTGCCACTATCAATGAACCAACTCCATTAGGCCACTGCAATCGGCCTCAATTTCTCTCTAGTTGATCGTTCGTCCTTCAAAACATCGAGACTATTTTCGAGTTGTTCATGACTCTGTTTGTGAACAACTCTCAACTGCCCACTACTACTCCTCAACTCTTTTGGGACTTTCTTCCCACTATGGTTTTCATGTGTTTCCTGATGAAGACACACTTATGGTTGGTGGGCTTCCCACTATCATTTTCGAATGTCCTTCTCCAACAATGAACTTAGGGCATGGAGGACTACCCAACTTTTGTTGTATATGTCCTTCCTCACAATGCAAGTCTAGGGCTACAAACTACTCCTGGTTGATCATACCTATCAGCTTTTCTTCTACCAATTCTAACAATCCCTTAGTCCTTCAAGAGACTTGTTCCTTAAGGATTGAAGCAAGCCTCTAAAATGCTCCAAAAGTTATTCTTTATTTTGCTCCAACTCTATTAACTTGGTCCACTCTCACGCTACCATCCAATAGACTATGAGCATCCTATATAATGTCCTCTCCGAGGATCTCCTCATCCACTAGCATCCAAAGATCAACAAGATGACATTTATCACTCATTGTTGCTACCTCCTTGTCTTTGACATCTATGCATCCACTATATTGTTCATGTCACACCAACAACCCAAAACCGTTGCTCCAAAACTGATTTTATTTCTTGTCCAAACTTTCACCTTATTTTTTGTCCCTCCCTTGACCTCCGATACACCTTGGGCACCTCCACAGGGCTCTCAACTATCTTGGGTTGCTACAGCAATTAGGCTTGTCTCAAGGCACAATAAATATCATTGTTTGAAGCCTCATTGACCCATATCTAGAGGTTGCAACCTAGTGTGACCTCCATCCTCAAGGACTCACAACCCTCCAACCTCCTCCAAATAGTGTTGTCTATTACATCACTTCTGCGGCCACCTGTAAAAGGGATACACCATACCAAAACATAGAAATATCCTCACACTTGTAACCTCTGAACTAGCAACTAGGATATGCACATAAGTATGCTCAAAAACAAGCCCATACATGTCCTCCAAGTCTCTTGTTGGGTGCCTCAGACCTGCAACTTGCTACTCAAGGAATATGCACCCTTAAGAGACCCAAAACTCGTGCTCCTTGGCCTAGCATCCTACTTCAATATCATTTTCCAAATTGCAAAGTTGTTCTTGATGGAAGATTTCACCTGGATGTTACTTAATAGCCTCAACGAACCCTCTTATATATATCATTCATGTGTGGCACAACTAGCGCTCTTCTAGGGTTGTCCTAAACCAGGTCCAGCATGATTTTGTGCCACTTATCCCACATATAAACATCAAAAATTCATATCTCCACTTTGACACATCCTTTTCACATGCTTTGAATTGCTCCTTGCTCCTCTATGAATTCCCTTCAATCTCCATGTGCCAAATCATCAATCCTCATCATGGTTTCACACCCACATGCTTGGGTGCAAATCCCATAGGCTTCGGTTATTACCCCACAAGTCACTTTTGTGTGCCAATTCCTCCACAACCCTCTAGCCTAGGGTTTGGAGTACCTCCCAAGCTATAAATCTCAACACTCCCTCTTAGAGGGGTACTTCCAACACTATGGATTATCCATCAACATCACCAGAAACACTAGCCCATCTGGTGTCCATCATTATAGCATACTTTGTAGAATGAACCTTGCAATCTCGTTAGTGCCTCTACCTCTTCTCATCAAAACTTGAAGACCTCAAACTTCCATAGGATTACTCCGTTTGAAGCTAGACTCCCTAGAAGTGTACATGATATCCACTGGATCAACATGTCACTAATCTTGTGTCCTACAAGGTCAATCCGAGTTTCGTTCAAACACGGGCCATCGTCACCGCAACCAAGTCCTACAACCACTCATCCTCCTAGATCAAACACAACCCATGCACATCCCTCCAATATCGGATATGCAAGATCATGATCCAATGAAGAAACTAAATTTCCAATCTACGGTCCATCACATAGAGAAATCTCAATCATACCAATCTCGTCCATTCCAAAGAAATCCTCGAGTCATCCCAACGATTCATGGGGAGTCATAGGAAGTCCATGATCAATGATCTACCCTACAAAAAATTGTTATCCAATGGGCTCACCACCAAAGACTAGTCTATCTTGCTTCCAAGCCGGTCAAGACCACATCTCCATGTATTTAGTTGAACCCTTTTCTCCATGATCTAAACAATCTCAGCTCCCTCTGAGTTTCTTCATTGTGCACATTCTGATTCAATGGCCCTTTAAAGTAGCATTGATACCATGTCTTTTTTCCACAATACTGTAGTCTAGGATAGAATCTTAAATCAATGCCACTACCAAATCCAATTATCAAAACAGACTACTTTGCAACAACGGAACAATATACAATAGTAAATCTACTTGCGCGCAATATATACAACTTTTTACAAATTTATACAACAACCCAACTTTGTTATATTAATCAAACTAGTAATACAATAGTCTAAGGCTCTCATACTAGGGATAATGGCCCTCATGCATACAATAATACAAGACAACAAAAACTAGGGCTTGGTGTATGTCATGATGACCAACAATCTACCAAAACAAGATAAGCTTGACCTACTTGTTGATGTGGCACCCCTTAGCCCTTTCAGTCCACACGTTCTGAACACATATGTTCGATCCTTTGGCTCCCGATCTGTAGCAACTCCAATTTGCCTCTATCAATGAACGAACTCAATTAGGCCACTGAACTCTACTTCACCTACTCTCTAGTTGATTGTTCATCCTTCAATGCATCAACACATCGATACTCCTATCGATTTGTTCACAACTTTGTTTGTGAACAACTCTTAGTTTCCCACTATTGCTCCTCAACTCTTTTGGGACGTTCTTCCCACTAGTGCCTTCTTATGCTACCCGATGAAGACACACTTAGGACCAAAGGGCTTCTCACTATCACTGTTGAATTTCCTTCTCAGACAATTAACTTAGGGCATGGAGGACTACCCAACTTTTGTTGTAGATGTCCTTCTCCACAAGGCAAGTCTAGGGCTACAAACTACTCTTGGCTTATCAGACCTATGAGCTCTTCTTCTTCCACTTCTAACAATCCCTTAGTCCTTCAAGAGACTTGTTCCTCAGGGCTTGAAGCAAGCCTCTACAGGTTATTATTTAAGTTTCTCCAACTCTATCAACTTGGTCCACTTTCATGCTTCCCTCCAACGGTCCATGAGCATCCAATACAATGTCCCCTCCTAGGACCTCCTCATCCACTAACATCCAACTATTAACAAGATGACATCTACAACTCACTGTTGTTTCCTCCTTATCCTTGATTTATGTGCATCCACTAGACTGGTTAGGGAACAACAACAAACATAAATCACTTCTCCAAAACCCATTCTATTTCTTTTCTAACCATTCACCTTCTTTTTTGTTCCTCCCTTGACCTCTAATACACCTTGGGCACCTCCACATGGCTCTCAACTATCTTGGGATACTACAGCAATTAGGGTTGCCTCAAGGCACAATAAATATCATTGTTTGAAGTCGCCTTGATCCTTGTACATCTACATTGCTCCTTCTATATGTTGCATCTTATTGTGACCTCCCTCCTGAAGGCCTCGCGGCCCTCCAACCTCCTCCAAACAATGTTGTCTGCTACAACACTTCTATGACAACCTGTGACAAGGATACACCATACCAAAACACATAAATATCCTCATACTTACCTCTGAACCAGTGGTTAGGATATGCACATACATCTACTCCAAAACAAGCTAAGACAATCCTCCAAACCTTTTTTTGGGTGCCTCAGACCTGCTTCCTTGCTGCTCAAGGAATCCGCACCCTAGATAGACCCAAAACTCATGCTCCTTGCCCTAGCGTCCTACCTCAATATTGTTGTCCAAATTGCAGAGGTATTCTTGATGGAAGATTGCACTTAGATGTTATCTAATAGCCTCAATGAACCTTGTTATTTATATCATTCATGTGTGGAACAACTACCCCTCTTCTAGGGTTGTCCTAAACCAAGGCCAACTTGATTTTGTGCCACTTTTCCCACATATAAACTTCAAAAATCCATATCTCCACTTTCAAGCATCCTTTTCGTGTGCTTTGAATTTCTCCTTGCTCCTCTAAGGATGCCCTTCGATCTTCATGTTCCAATCATTAATCCTCATCATAGTTTCACACCAACATGCTTAGGTGAAAATCCCACAGGCTTGGGTCTTAACCCACAAGTCAATTTTGTGTGCCAACTCCTCCACAACCCTCTAACCTAGGGTTTGGAGTACCTCCCAAGATACAAATATCAACGTCAAGGGCATTGTGTGGTTAATGTAGCAAGACAGCATGCTTATGAGTTCCATAAGAGAGAGAGACAGTAGCGGGGGACTACATCCTTTCCTGGGCAAATATGCTCGATGGAAACCACTTGGAAGATTTTTTGTATCTCGGTAGAACTAGCCATCAATAGTGAAAGTGAATTGTTAGTCAATGTTGGATCCATTTGTTGGCATTATGGATAATGTGTTGTCCTTGATAGCAACCTCTTTGTCAAATATGTCTTTGATGTCAACTTAGTTATAATATGATGATTATAGAAATGTTACAGATGACATGATTGATGGTATAAATGTTACAGAAGATATGGAAGAGAATTGACAGCTCAGTCATAGGATGCATGAAAAATGTGAAGTTTGAAAAGTATACATGACTTCTGTGAAGAATAGTCACATACATATGCATGTTATGTGAACAAAAGTTGCATACATAATCTGAACCATGGAAATAAAATAAAAAATAGGAGCTATTACCATGGTAATTTCCCATAGTATTGTGATGATAGCTTGTATTTGATCCTATCAACAAATACCGACAATGTTACCAACGGACTTGCTTGTGGTATTGGAAAGACAAAAAGATATATAAGGAGAAGGAGATCAAGAAGTTGTGTGTGCAATGAAATATATTATTGATGTGTGATCTAATATGAAACAGGTGTGCACTAGGGAGCAAAGAGAAGGCATATCTGATAGATTTGAAAGTGTATTGAAGAATAATGGATATACTTGCTTGATTGTTTATGTTTGAGTAGTTAACAATGCAATATTTGTGGTTGTAGTGATGACATGATTTCAATGCATTTGCAGTGATATGTGATTTTGGAAATAAATATGCAAAAATTAAGTTATGTTTGCAGTGAAGGTTTGTACACGAGTTATCTTTAGTAATGTCATGTACATACGCAGATCTGCTTCAGTATAGTTGCATATATATTCTGAGATAATATGTCTTTATATTGTTGCTTGATCGGGGTTGATGTTAGTCGATTTGATGTTGACTGATGAGTATCATGATCAGAGATGTGATCGGCTTGAATAGAATGGCTTGGTTAAGAATTTCTTGGTGATTTGAAATATGTACGCAAGTATTACTCATGATAACCGCATATATAAGGAGATCCTTTTAATAGAAGTCGCATATATATTCTAGGGTTTGAAATTGTTTCTTAGTGATGACAGTTGATGAAGTATGTTTTATTTGTTGTTGTTCGTCAATGACACCTTGAAAAAATTTACCAATCAAGCGAAAATTATTACCTCAAAACTAGAACTCTAGCCACAAAACCCAAAAAAGCATGAAAAAACAATCTGAAAATGAAAAGAGTTGATCTTTGCATCGCCATTATTTTTGGAGTAAATTTTCAATATTTTTTAAACTGGCTGTAAAAGCCAATTTTTTTGGTGCAAAAAACATCTTGAAAACGAAAAGTGTTGAAGCTGGAATAACATCTTTTTTTTCGGGGCAAATTTTCAACATTTCTTAGCAATGGCGTTAAACATAAAATCTCAAGACTCTGAAAAACCTTAAAATTTCAACAATTTTCAAGCATGGCATTAAAGATAAAATATCATGTCTCTGAAAAGCCTTAAAATTCCAATAATTTTGCGCTGTGACATTAAAAATAAAATATTTATAATTGTTTTCAACCATAGCATTAAATTTTGACACTTTTTCAACCATGGAATTAAAACCAAATATCATCACTACAAAAATCCTAATGTTTTGAATATATTTGAATCATTGTATTATGAAAAAATTATGACTAAAAAAACTTTAAAATTGAACACTTAAATGAAAGATTCATTATACCAAGAGTAATTTCTTTTATAAATGATAAAAGTATAGCTATTTTAAAAATTTTGTCTATGACAACTTAACACATTGCAATGAAAATTTAAAAACCAACTATCAAATTGACATGTTGTGTAGGCAATCTCGACTTATTGCAATGAAATCTTAAAAATCAACCATGAAATTGACAGATTGTAGGGGCAGATTTGATCCATTATAACGAAAACTTTAAAATCAACTATCAAATTTACACATAATGGGGTCGGGTTACTACTCTAGGATTGACATGGACCCTGCAAAAAAAAACAATACTAATAATAATAAATAAATAAATAAAAATGAAAAACACAAAACAATACAAAAGTTTAAAGACTGAA
>APFE031221207.1:35450-48132 GCA_000404065.3 Pinus taeda | reverse complement strand
TAATAATGGAACCACAGTTAGTTGCAAATGGGCCGTAGTATTAGATAGATGGTATTAGTAATACCACGGTATTGGCCCGTGGTATTGCACGTATGAGTCATATATAAAGGATAGAAACTTACTGCGAGGAGTATCGTGTCTTATTTTGTAATCGAGCTTTGCTCTATTAGAGGTTGCCCCAACGAAGAGGCAAGTGAACATTACTCTCTAAATAATAAAATCATTACTATTCTGTGTTCTGGGTATCTTTTCTTCGCATATTCTGTGTTCTGGGTCTCTTTTCTTCGCATATTCTGTATTTGGGTATCATTTGCAGGTTAAGAGCATAACAATTAATGCCATGCTCCAAAATGGTAATATTTCCGTTAATCAACCCCCTTTATCGTTTTAAAATCCTGTCTCACCTTGCATTATTTCATTTCGCCATTTTTTTAATCCATCCAGGTTAAGACCCGAAGGTTTCCATGTCCACCAACGCTCTCTGCAGCAACATTTCCTCTCTTGCAACCGATCAATTATATCATGGTAATATTGTTTTCCCGAGCCTCCATTACAGTCGAAGATGTCTTCTCATAAAGAAAAGGGAAAAATGGTTGTCGAGAGTCATGTTTTTCCTCTTGTTCATAACTTAGATGAATTCCATTTCGTCAACACGCAGTACAAATTAGCAAAAACCTAGTGTCAGTTTGACTTGTATAAACTTCATAAATGGGAAAGTAAAATGTATTTAAACAATAATGATGGATTGAGTATCTGGGAGTCATTCTTGCCTTAGTATATTTTTCCCCAGACTCATGTTTTCGAGGAATTCATTACATTGTGTCATCTTAGGTATCTCCCTAGCCACCAAGTTGTAATAGCCCAAAATAATAAAATTCTATTCTCAATTACACCAAAAACCATCTGTTTGTCTCTTCAAGTTAATCCCAAAGCTCCCTTACATCCATTTTCCACTAATTCACTCAAGGAAATATAACAAAAACTTACTTTTATCTCAACGAGCCCATATCTTTAAGTCTTTTCTGCCAAAGAATTATGAATTTCCTAGACATAATCCCGCATATTCTACTTCTATTTTCCCTAAAATGTCAAGGAAGGTTATTTCTATGGTTACTTTCCTATTAGGCTATCCCACATATCAATGGGTAGATGAAGTAGCGTTAGGATTTTTGTCAGTATTTTCAATTAGTCAGGATCCATTAGTTATTTTTAACTATAGTCAATACCTATCAAGTATTATTCATTATCAATTCCTGAAGTTTAAAGCTGAAGGTGCATTCAAACACTAGTCAGTCCTCATATATTTGATGTTGCTCTATTAAGTAGACATGTTCAAATTTCAGTTGCCAAAGATCAATGAACATGGAAGATCACTACCAATTATTCAATGGACTTCCTTAGTCAGAAATAATTCAAAAGAATATCCATTTAGAAATTTTGTGGATATGTTTTTGCATGTATCCTTGTGCCTTCTTAGCATCGATATTATACCAAGGATTTCACCAGAAATCAAAAGAGTTTTACATATCACAAAACAAGCTAAGGTTGGAGACTGGTATCTTTACTATAATAATATAGAAATATAAATTTATGGATGTGAACTCCCGCCTTATAGGTTATTAGTTTTTGTACTAATCAGAATTTTTTCCTTGGAGTATATCAGGCAAATGTTAAATATGGATGACCTGCATTTTGTGTTAAGAAAGAATAAAGCACAGTTTAAATTGAAGGCACATATTGGTCCTTACATTGTCAACACAAAAGAAAAAATAAAGGAAGCATATGAATTACTAAAGAAAATGAATTTCTAGCTAAGTTTTGCATGGTCTTATTATCCATTAGGGATAATTTCAAAACTGAGAGTTGAGCAGAAGACCACACCATATGCACATACACCTAGACCAGAAATAGAGCAGTATGCCAATCAGGAGGAGTGGACAAAGAATACACTGCAAGCAACTGAAGCGAAAATAGTTAGTCAAACATCTTTACAAATTCCTATTTCAAAGGACAAAGAAGTTAAGAGATCAAGGGAAAGTATGTCTCCTACAGATTCAGGGTCTCAAGATGTAGAATTTCATGTTTTCAATAGGAGAAAGAAAGATCCAAAGACAAATACTAAGACTGATACTAAAAGTGATACTCAGGTAATAAATATTCAAGAGTTATTGTCAGAAGAAAAGGGCTCACAAGAGCAAGCCACAGTTGTTTTGACAAGTCTTCCCACCACTTCATTCCCATACGGTCAGGAAACAACAAAGTCACATGTGCCTTCTACATCTCAAATTGCAACGCAACAAAACATTTTTTCAAGGAACAAGGAAATTAAGAAGAAGAATGAAGCATTAAAGGCTACTACATATACAAAATTTTGGAATCAGACTTCTACTACTCATCGTAGGTTATTGTTTTCACTTGATACAAAGAAGGGACAGTTCCAATTAGAATTATTAAAACCTACAGTTCCAGTCCTTAAATGTGCAAAAGAATACAAAGTCTCATTCTTTTCTTTCGATAACGAGAAATTCATGTAATCGACTAGATTGATTTACACAAATAGGCAGGTGAAATGATCTACTCTACCTTAAAAACTTCATCCATGGAAGCCTTCAAGCTAAAGGCATCTCTAAACAACATGCATTCACAACATAACACACCTTGGCCAAAGAAACCATAACCAAAACTCTTGAGGATATGGTAATTAAACTAGGATATGATCCTAGTGACATTAAAGTAGTTGAGGAGATGATCAAAAATAAAAATGTAAATATTCAAGCTGTAAGAAAGCAACTCAAGCTCCAGACTATAGAGCATCAACAAACCAAAGAAATCACTCAGCTGGAGACAGAAAAGGAAAAAAATTCAAGTTGATAGTTGAATAGAATGTTCAAATTCAAAAGATGGAGACAGGGATTAAGAAACTTCCGAAAAAAAGGAAATGTTAGCAGCTACAGGTACACCAGAACAACAAATAACAAAAACAACTTCAATAGAAAGGGTAGAAACATCCACTATAAATTCTTCTGAAAATTTAGTCAAAGCTTTGGGAGATTTATCATTGACTAACCAAGAAAATGAGAGATTGTTAGCATCATTGAGAAAAATGGAGGAGAATAAAATCAAGGTGGATAATGCATATTTAGCAGAAGTGAGAAAAAAATTCAAGTTGAATCAACAAATTGCAAAATATGAGAATCAGTCTTTGACAACCCAGATGTTGGTAGAGGCCAAGGAAAGTATATGGCATAACATATATGAAAATATTACAAAGTTGTGGTCATCATTTCATATTATTTTTTAGTAGGATGAACTAGTACAGAATGTTAAAGTAGCAGTTGAACAAACACAAGTTGAAATTGAGCATAGACCAGTAGAAGCACACATAATTATCAAGATGTTGAACTTTAAGAATAAGGATGAGCTTGAAGAACTCCAGATTCAAGACATAACAGACACAGTCATGGAAGTAAAGAGAGTTATGACAAAGAAGAACCTCATGATACAGCTATAAAAGAAATACAAAGAGTTAAAACTGTTGGTGAAAAGATTTAATAGAAAGTTCAATTTAGTGCAGGAGAGACAAATTCTAGCTTTGAAAGCCTCTAATGGAAAATTGATTCCATTAGAGAACTATCAAGCTCAGTTGTGAAACATTGTAGTATACCTAGGGGGGATAATATCGGGTACAAAGGGAGGTACCCAAGTGAATAATGTAATAATAGGATGGGTCATAGTAATAAATAAGGTGGTTAACCCATATCATGTAAGGGACCAAAAGTAGTTAACAATAATGTAATAAGCCCATGGTATTGGATAGATGGTATTGAGGGAACCATGGTAATGACCCATGGTATTGTGTGTATGAGGCCTATATAGAGGCTAGAAACTCCCCATTGAGAGATGTCAAGAAATATTGTATGAACAGGCATATGGCTTGTGGAGTGCTCTCCTTCCTTAAGGAGTGAATGTATGGTGTTGCCCTACCTTAAGGGTTTGATCAATAAAGAAGCATTTCTATCTATTTATATCTTATTATTTCTTGGATTTATTTGCATTGTCTTATATTTTCATATCAGATCTATAACAAGTGGTATTAGAGCACTTTCTTGGGCAAAAGTGGAGAATTTTATTTTTATTTTTGTAGGAACTTTTTGGGGTGGCAAGTTTGCAGATCAAATCTGTTCATTCTGGGGAAAAATTTGCAAAATATAGTTGCAAATCTGAATTCTTTGTGGAAAAATACCCAAGTTCAAAAAAAAAAAATTGGCCAAATTGGAGTCCGGATGAAGGAGATATCACTGATCTAAAAATCATTGGTGTTGCAGACATTTTCGGGGCGGCAAATTTGTAGATCAGATCTGTATGATTTGGGGAAAAATCTACAAAATCTAATTGCAAATCTAGGTTGTTGATGAAAAAATACTCCATTTAAAAAAAAAAATCAGTCGAGTTGGAGTCCGGATGAAGGAGATCTTGATGATTTAAAAATCAGTGTTGTTGCAGACATTTTTTGGGGCAGCGAGTTTGCGGTGCAGATCTGTACATTCTATTCGAGTCAGATTTCGGATGAGGGAGATATCGCTGATTTAAAATCATCTATTTTTTCAACAATTTTTTGTGACGGTAGGACCGTTGCAAATAGGAAATTTCAGTGCCTAGATCGGGATTTATATCACATTGGAAAATGTAGAATGGTTGTTCCATTTCCGAAAATAGGTCATAATAGGGATTCTGAGCAATATTGACTAAATTGTGGCCATTTCAAATTTTTGCCAAGTAAGCAATTTGTTTTCAAAAACCCTCTTCATGGCTTATAACAATAAGTTTTTTACATGAAAAAATAATGGGTCTTCTATTGAAAATTTATAGCACATCTTAAGTTTGACTTCCCAGGGTGTTGGAAGGACAAAATAGGGTATTATTTGAAAGATGAGGTTGTTATATGGTGGAAATCACTTGACAATGAGATTCTAAAGTTATGTCGTACTGACGAAATTGAAGAACTACTTTTGGAAAAATGGTCTCATACTAGAAAGGAGGAAACCAAAAAACCCAGCAAAGATTTTATTTTTATAGGAAAGAAGGAAACCAAGAAACCTAAAGGGTTATTTTCTGCCGGTATCTCCTTATTGCAGGTTCATGGATTGATTAAGAAGGAGAAGATCATTGGGTCTATAAATCTTAGTTGCAAGCATAATTTTATCAATGTTAATTTAGCAAAAATATTGCAAGTTCCAGCAAAACACATTGAAAACACACAGGTTGATAATGGGGATGTTCAAGTTTATAAAGATTTGAAGTTTTCTATGGATAAGTATGTGTTGCATTGTGACTTTTATACTTCATATATGGATAACATGGATGTTTTTTTGGGATATCCTTGGATGGAATCTGTGGGTACTGTCAATATTAATGTGCAAAAGAAATTCCTGAAGCTCTGGTATAAAAAGAAGAAAATTACATTGCAGGATATTTCCGTTAAGACCCAAGTAGAAGATGTTCCAAGGACTGACACATCAGATGATGAGCCCTTAATGGTCGACAACCAAACACAAACATCAAACCAGGTACAGGTAGAGTCCAAGGAGGCTGAAGAAAAAATGTTACATGTACAGATACATGAGATGAGGAATTAGTGGTTGAAGTAATATTGGAAGATAAGCAACAACAAAAGATGCCACAACATGTACCAGCTACCAATCAAGCTCCATTAGGTAGTGAATTAAAGAAAAAGATACCGTGGGTTAAAATTTTAGCATATCACCACCCAAGTCACCCCACAAGAAAACAACCAACAAGATGGAAACAAATTAGCCACAAGGACAACAACCCCGGCATGACAGATAGAGAGGAGTGACGATCCACACAGAAGAGCCGCGATGGTAAGCTTCCATCTCAAGCGACCGAGGCACCAGCTAGATCGATGGTTCACCTTTCTCGAGGATGGCTAGATGCACGTCATGGTACCAGTGGACTACTCTTTTGAGTAGATCTTATTATTTGTGTTCTTCCCGTGTTTCGGGGATGAAACATGTTAAGGGGGGTGGAATGTAGTATACCTAGAGGGAATAATATGGGGTACAAAGGGAGGTACCCAAGGGAATAATGTAATAATGGGATGGGTCACAGTAATAAATAAGGTGGTTAACCCATATCATGTAAGGGACCACAAGTAGTTAACAATAATGTAATAAGCCCATGGTATTAGATAGATGGTATTGAGGGAACCATGGTAATGACCCATGGTATTGTATGTATGAGGCATATATAGAGGCTAGAGACTCCCCATTGAGAGATGTCAAGGAATATTGTTTGAACATGCATATGGCTTGTGGAGTGTTCTCCTTCCTTAAGGAGTGAATGTATGGTGTTGCCCTACCTTAAGGGTTTGATCAACAAGAAAACATTTCTATCTATTTCTATCTTATTATTTCTTGGGTTTATTTGCATTATCTTATATTTTCATATCAGATCTATAACAAACATAGTTGTATATTCTTCCAAATTCACTAAAGTTAAAGGAACAATAACTGGAGAAGCTTTCCTAGAAAGTCTACAATATAGATCCAAGATCTTTTACTTACAAATGCATCAGAATTACATATAATAGAGCTAATTAACAATGGAACTTAAAAGCACATAAACAATGTGGAAATAACTAGAAGAACATGAAAATCATCACACAATGATTTGATTATGAAGTTCATCCAATTTAGATTACGTCTTCGGGCTCTGCTAAATAGTGGGGATGTCTTAATTCATTAAGTGGCATAAAAGGAGATAAAAGTACAAGAAACATTCTTTACAATCCTTTTACCTCCAAGATGGAACATAGATAAAGAATGGAGAGCCCAGATTCAGAAACAGATAGAACCACCAAACTCCTAGTGAAAAATCATGCAAAAACACCTATCCAAATGCCCAATTTGGATAATCGGGCCTTCTCCAACTTCTTGGAACCTCCCTACTGCTCAAGACAAGGTCCTCGTCTACTGCCAGGGTCAGGGTCTACTACACCATCAATTCTAATTTAATCGAGTCATTCTCCCCCTTTCTCTGACACAAAAGGGCCCTTTAAATAAGCACGGTGATAGATCCTCAACTCTTCGGAAGTTCTGAACAAAAAACCAAGTCAAGCAAGTGGGATTGTCTTCACAACCAAGGATCTTGGGCATGTATGATATATGGTAACCAACCTTACACATATGGAAAAACCCCTTTCAAATATGGCACAAAACTCCTTTAACTTCACATTGTAACTAGTGGTTGTTTACTATCAACGTTTCCCACATCGGCGGATAGACCAACCCATGAATCAAACACCCTACAATAACCATGGTCCCGGCGGTAGTAGTAATCATAATATATAACATCTCGCATCCGAGAAACCTATCGTAATCACAAATGAATTTTAAACCATTAGGGTATTGACCAACCCTGCATTCTGCAATACACGGACCCGTCGGGATTATAAATTACAATGTATAAGATATCGCATCCATCCAACCTATTGCAAAATCGTAATTGGGACTTATAGTTGGGGCCGCTTTGTAAACACCACCCCTTTTGGGATTGCGACATGTGATAAATTGCATCGCATCTACACTTCTGTTGGGGTTGATTCATAACCACACCTCCACCTCCGATGTATGATATGCAATATCGCAATCACAAATCGACAATGTTGGTGGCTGATTCCTTAAGTTTCTTCTTCCTCTTGTGATGATATGCAATATGTGGGACCCAGTGGAAATTTGCCACTTGGCGCTTTCCCATTCGCTGAGACCTTTGCCATGTCATCTCTTCCTACCCTCTAGATAAGTCAAACTTGAACTTTGACTTGCTCTAACTTCTTCATCTAAACTTGGATTTGAGTGTCATTCACACCATTAGAATCAAGATGATGAGCACTTCGATCCAATGCTAAGATTATCCATATTATTCCACTTTGAGTTTTGATCTTTTTACGATGCCATTGGTGCTTTTTGAATATCCACCTGGATCAATCCTCCCCGCTGAGGTCTTTTGGACCACCAAAAGCCTTCTCAATTACTTGGCAAGTGAAAAATGTCTCCCTCACCTTTTTCTTAATCCATCGAGCTTTACTCGGATGCATTCCTTTTGAAGCCCACACTAATGTAAAAACATTAACACATCCAACACACACTCTTTGGTCAAGGATTACATAGTAAAAACCAATACCTCAACCATTCATAAGAAAAGGCCACAAACCTCATCGTTGCATTTTGAAGTGATGGAAAATACATCATCACTTTAACATTTACTTGCAATGCATGATTTACAAATCATGGCCATAAGAAGCTGCTATATCTAAAAAAAACCATATTTTACTTAATAAAGAAGATGACCATGAATGTGGGGGATTCATTTGTTGATCATTTTCACCTGTTGACTTCTTTATCGATACTTTCTCAGCATGAAACATATTGTACATGGATCCCTAGTGTCCCCATGTTGGCTAAGGGGGTCTTGACCCATGTTCAGAGTTAGTTACGCCAACCAACAAACCCCTACACTATTGGATCTTTCGGCAACAACCCACATAGTGCAAACTACAGTCTCACCCGAAGCAATATGGGGGGATGTTAGAACCAAGTTTCTACATCCAAAGGCTAGTGTGATGTCTTTTAGCACCTCAGATCTATCTTCGTGCAGATCTATACACTCTTAGGGCCCAATGTTGCAACTCTGTCCATATGGTCTAGACCTTTGTGAAGGTCTACGACTAGTCTTTGTGGACCTCTAACATTCAGTCTATTTACTTACGTGCATCAGAAAGTAGTGTTAAATTAGGGTTCACACAGATTTACTTAAGTTATTAGTAAACATCAAATAATTCATCAAATTATTCATGAAATTACATAAACTTACTTGTGTACATCTTTAACAGTTATTCAATAGATTCGCGCAACATTTAATTAATATTCCATAAAACCATTATTCGTAGGAAGCATATATCATTAACAGAAACAGAGATAAAACATATATACACAGGAATTATTTGGTAACTATCTTTATTGATCTTCAATTCGGATTTACAGACTCAAAACTACCCTGCGCACTCAGCTGCAGGGGTTGGCGACATCAGTTATAAACTCTACGCACTTAGATGTAGGGCCTTTATTCCACTATTTGACCCACTTCTCTTCGCTATCACTTCTCTTCTATTGACCCATTGCTTATCCTCATATGCCATAGACTCTCTAAGACACCTATTTATAGCCTTTTGTATACAATGCCATGGTCTGCGGACCATGGGTGGATACTGAATCATACTTTACATAAAACAAGGGGCTAAACCCCTTTGACTCCTAATCATCTACAGGCTCTTCATCCATAAATTGCAAAGATTTTACATTAGTTACAAAATTGTATCAAAAATTCGGTTATCTTAAACCGAAAACTAACCCAGGAGACCTCATCCCAACAAGCCCCTAACAAAAAGATTGTGACTAGCCCACGAGTCACTCAACTAGCACTGCAATCTTACTGGAAATATCCCTCAGCGACACCTTGACCACTGCAAATTTGACAGCGCTCTACGTTGTTTCCTGCTTGACTTCCTCAACCGATTTTTCTATAGTTGGTCCTTCAAATGTCAACCTCATCATCTGTTGTATCTGATGTAAGCTTTTAAGCTTATCCTAGATGGTTGTCGTGACTTGATAAGCCTCTTCCAACCATGGTTGTAACCTGGCCTTCATCAAGGCCTCTCTTTTTGCACTTCCTCCACCTAAGCTAGGAGTTGCTTTCCTTCCTGTAGTTTAGCAAGGCATTGCACTTGTGCAATGGAGCGTGTGGTTGCCCTGACTTTATCATACTATCACTAAAACTCCCTTACTTTTGTATTCAACGTCTGTAGGTTTGGATCCTCTTGCAGATTGGTCACCAACTCCATTTCTTGCTCGAACAATGTCGTATAGCCATCTTCCTACACACAGCTTCATAGGTTGCTTCTTTGTCACTTTCCACCCAGCCTGTTGGCTGCGTTGTCCTCTAAGCTGGGCAGTGTAGTTTATAGTCCTGCGCTCCCTTGCAACTGCCTAGAGCACTAAGACTATCCTATCATCATATAATCATTTCGAAGGATCCCCTATATACAACTTCAATAGGCTCCCATTTACTCTTCCCAGAAAAGGTTCTCCATTCAGGTTCACGAGCTTAACTATGCCTCCATCTATAATTTTTTTGATGATGTATGGCCTGAGCCAATGCATCTAAAATTTACCTAGAAATTTAGTGAACTTACTATCATATAACAAGACAAGATCGTTTACCTTGAACATGCGAAGCTTGATGTGGTGATCGTGCCATAATTTTTCACATTCCTTATGTACTTTCTGATGAAATCCTACCAAAAATTGATCCTCTTCGAGCTCCATCAATTGCGTGATTCATTCCTCTAAGGCCTCGCGATTCGTCGTACTTATGAGAGCCACTATGTGCAAACTAGGCACAAGATATTCCATTGGAATTACAACTTCAACACCATATACTGATCCAAACAGTGTTTACCCTGTCAGCTTCTTGCAAGTAGTCCTATAAGTTCATAGTATTGCAGGTATGTGCACATCCCAATCATTTCATTGAGCATTTCAAATCTTCGTCAGCGTTCTCCAAAATCTTGTTAAAGGCTTCAATAGTTCCATTAGCGTGTGGGTGATATGGTGTGCTCTTCTAATGGCATACATGGAATTCGTCAGTCACAGCTGTAGGAATTTACAATGTAAGTTCCTCAGATAGAACATCAAAGGACACCGCTCACAAATAGATCACAGATCAATACACCATTATTCTTGACGTGCTTAAAACCCTCAAAGAGGGAAATAGTCCATAGTCTGAGACAATGCAACCACTTTAGGTAATTAATTAATAAAAGAAAGAAAATTTACATAAGATTCTCTCATGATCGGTCACCTTACAAATGACCCCCCATGCTCTTTAAATAGAGATCATGGACCAATCGGGTGTTAAGCCATGGATTAAGTGTCAGTAATACCAAGGAGAGAATATACTATTGCATCACTTCATGTCTAGAACATATCGTGGCCGTTAGATTGTAAGTTACAAAAGTACATAGTACGGAAACAAACTTTACCTAACTCTACACCATACCAAGTTATACTTTAACTATTTCCTACGTGTTGGAATAGCCTAACGCCCCCCCCCTTAAGAACAACTTTAGATAGGATTGAAGGATATACAAATATGACACAATAGGATAAGGAAGGATGCATTAAAGTCTATCCCCCCTAGTGACAACTTCCTGAAATCCAACCATAAATAGAAGTTTAGTAAATTTCGCCTCTGTGAGAGCCTTTGTAAAGTTGTCTGCAACTTGATCATCTGTTGAACAATATTTCACTTCAAGAACATGGTCATGAATGAGCTTTCTGATGAAGTGCATGTGTAGTTCAATGTTTTTGTTGTGCTGATGTTGGACTAGATCTTTTCATAGTTGAATGACACTTTGATTATCACAACAGAGTGTAGTTGGATGTTGCTGCTGAAAGCCAAACTCTAACAGGATCTAACGAAGCCAAAGGGATTCCTTACTAGCTTCTATTGTGCCATGATACTCTTCTTCTGTTGAAGAAAGAGAATTGGCACTTTGTTTCTTGCAATACCATGTAATAGGTCCATAACCAAGAGTGAATACATAACCTGCAGTAGACTTTCGATCATCAGGGTCACCAACGAAATTCGAATCAATGAAACCAGCCAATAGAGTAGATGCTTCTGCACTGTAATGAATCCCAAACTGAACTATACCTCGAACATAACGAAGTATTCTTTTAGCTTCTTTCCAATTTTTCATGTGGTTTTTACATAAACCGAGAAATAAGGCCAAAAACAAAGGAAAGGGCAAGACAAGTATGGGTCAGATACAAAAATTTTCCTACAAGGTGATGGTATAAGGTAGCATCAACTTCAGGGGAAGTACAAGTGAATGAAATTTTGGCTCCAGACTGAAAGGGAGAAGGGGTTGGCTTGCAGTCTTCCATGTGAAAGTGGTGTAGAAGATCACAGGCATACTTGCACTGGGAAAGGGAAATACCTTCCTTGGATTGCAAGACTTGAAGACCAAGAAAAAATGCAAGTGTCCTAAGCATGGAAAATTTTAGGGCCAAATTTTGCCCTTTGGCAAAATTAAGGGGTTTTAAATTGTTAGTGGGCGAATATTTTGTATCATAGTACATTTTTACAAAACGCCTCAAATAGCCCACCTTATTTTAAGGGAGAGGGTAAAAAAGGTAAATTTACCCCTTGAAACCTTCCATTCACCCTAATTTTCAAGAATATGTTTTATTTAAGTGAATCCTATGGGCCAAATACCATATTTATAAAAGAGATGTGGTAAATTAATAAAAATATAAATAAATGAGAGGTATGGTAAATAAATAAAACATTTTTTTATATTTACTCCATAACACCTTACATACATGCAAGGGTGTAAACAAATAAAAATATAAATAAAGTGGAGGTATGGTAAATAAATAAAACCTCTTTTTATACTTACTCAAAAAGTATGGTAAATAAATATAAATATAAATAAACTAGAGGTATGGCAAATAAATAAAACATCTTTTTAGTCCATAACCCTCTTTCTATTTATGAAGGCTCAAAAAAAAGGTTTTATTTAAGTGAATCCTATGGGCCA
>APFE031221207.1:0-33887 GCA_000404065.3 Pinus taeda | reverse complement strand
AACTTGATGTGTTTTTTTTTTTATCTCACAGTTGGAGTCTATGGAATAAGAAAGAAATTTGATAACTTGAAAAAAGTGGTAGCTTGACAAAAGTTGTAGAGAAAAGATTAATCTCTCCTACCTTTATAGAACTCATTGTCAATATCAACACTTGCAAGAACTTTGTTGTGGAATATTATCAAAACTAATATAAGGATATGAAAGAGTGTATTGTAAGAACCTTGACAAACACGACCACTGAGACTTGGAACATTTTTTGTAGGAATAGAAAATTATGTTTCTTTTTTCCAAACATTTATGTTACTATATTACAGTTTAATCAATGTGTTTTCTTATAATCATATATGGTTTCATACTTTAACAAAACATTCGCCAAGACTTCACAATGTTTTATTATTCAGTAAAAGATTTGCCAAGATCTTACAAGATTTTATAATTCAGTGAAAGATTCCCGATCACTGTACAAGATAATATAATCTTGTGAGATTCGCCAAAAAAATTATATACACATATTATATTATTGATAAAATCGCCTCCCACTTTTCCTATGTATCATGGGGATTAGCCCATTTATTATACATATAAATTTAGGGCGGTTCTTAAAATATTCCCTGGTCCTAAGTCTGTCATTTCAAACTTCTTTTTAAGGTTATACTTCACATGTTCTATAAGGTTGGGATCACTACTAGTAAGGATAAGATCATCAACATAAAGAACAAGGGTGATAAGAGACTTACCCACTTTCTTGGTGTAGATAGTATTGTCAGAATGACACCTAGAAAAGCCAATATCTAAAAGAAAGCTATCCAGTTTGGCATACCAAGCCCGAGGGGCTTGCTTAAGACCATAAAGGGATTTCTTAAGCTGACATACAAGGCTAGAGTCTCTTTGTATAAATCCAGGAGGTTGTTCCATATAGATTTCTTCATGCAAGTCCCCATGCAAGAAGGTAGATTTAACATCCATCTGATGGACTTCCCATTTGAAAGAGGGAGCAAGGGAAAGAACAAGGAAGATAGAGTTCATTTTGGCTACAGGGGAGAAGGTTTCAATATAGTCCATTACTTCAACTTGTGAAAATCCCTTAGAAACAAGATGAGCTTTATATTTATCAACTTTTCCATCTAGTCCAAACTTGGTTTTGTAAACCCATTTACATCTAACAAGTCTTCTTCCATTTGGAAGAGGAACAAGGTCCCATGTATCATTTGCCAATAATGAATGATATTCTTCATTCATAGTTGCATCCCAATCTAGATGGCCTGAAGTTTCTACAAAGGTGTCAGGATCATAATTTGTTGAAGCTTAAGCCAGTAAAGAAGAGGCTCTATTGAACTGAGAACGTGTACATCGTTTATCTGTAGGATCACCTGCAAGAGAACCTACAACATCCTGAGTAGTACAGACCCATTTTGGAAGCTGAGGAGATGAAGGAGGATCTTGAGAAGGTGGGGGAGGATTGTCATCCTCACTGTCATCATCTGAAGAAGAAATATTTTCAGAAGTAGAAGGGATAGAGAGAGGTGGCACATGCATCGAGCAAGGCTTGTAAGCCGATATATTTTCAGCAAATTTTACATCTCTTCTAATGATAACATTTTTGGATTTAGGTGAAAGAAGTATATATCCTTTGACATCTTCAGAATGTCCAATAAAAATACATTTTTCACTCTTAGGTTCTAAGGCTTTATGTTTCTCATCTAGAATATGGGCCCATGCTTCACTTCCAAAAACATGAAAGTGACTTACATGTAGTTTAATTGAGCTCCATGCTTCTTTTGGAGCGATATTCTTTAAGATCTTAGTAGGAGTGTGATTTACTATGTAATTTGCATAGTTAATTGCTTCTGCCCAAAAATTAAGACTAAGTCCTTTAGATTGAAGCATACAACTAGCTATTTCCTTTAAGGTGTGATTCTTCCTTTCAGCTACACCATTTTGTTGTGGAGTATATGGAACAGTATGTTGCATTTAAATTCCATGCCCAGTGCAAAAGTTGATGAATTTGTTGTTAACATATTCTCCCCCATTATCGGATCTTAGCTTAAGAATTTGATGTCCGGATTATTTCTCAACAAAGGCCTTAAAGGCCAAGAACATGTTAAATACTTCACTCTTGAGTTTTAAGAAGTATACCCAAGTGCGTCTAGAGAAATCATCAATGAAAGTTAAGAAATACTTATAGCCAGATAATGAAACAACTGGAAGTGGACCACATAAATCACTATGCACAAGATGTAAAGGGGCTGAAGCGCGCCAAGAGGCATGTTTTTCAAAACTATCATGACGATGTTTTCTCAGTACACATCCGGAACAAACACCATCTCTACAAGATACCATAGGAAGACCTGTCAGCATAATTTCTTTACATAGATTTTGAAGGGAGCAATAGTTTAAGTGACCAAATTGTTCATGCCAAAGTTTGCTCACTTCATCATTATGAGCAACAAATACCAAGGGAATAGTTGATGACCCAAATTTGTTAAACTTATACAAACTTGTAGAATCATTAGCAATGCCAGTAGCTAAAATCTGTTTAGGATCTCTTAGGTCCTTAATTACAACATCATGAGGTGAAAATTCAATGATTTTACCTTCACCTGAATGAGTTATATGATATACAGATAGAAGGTTGCAAGATAAGGTTGGAACACATAATACATCATTAAATTGACCATTATCTAGATAAATAGTTCCAGTCCCTACAACACTAAGAGATCTATCATCACCAACATATATATTTTTGGTGTTACAATCATTTAAAGAAGAAAACATGGCTTTGGTTTTAGCCATGTGATAAGAAGCTCCTGAATTAATGAGCCACTCATGAGAATGAGAAGAAGAAGATACATTTAGTGCATAACCAAACCGAGATGCTTGGAAACCACATGCAGAAAGTGTTATTCTTGAAGATGAAGTTGAAGTTGAATACTGCTCCAAATGGATGTTATTCTTCTTCATTGTCGCTTCCAAGGCTTCCATCTTCTTAAAGCATTTGGATTCTAAGTGGCCATCTCAATTACAAAATTTGCAATGTCTATCAGTCTTCTTCCCTTTGTTTTTATTTTCCTTATCATTTTGTTGAATTTATTTTTCATTTTTAGACTGAAAGTGCTTATGACCCTTGGTTGGTTTAGAACCATTATTTTTAGGATGTTGCTTCTTAGGTTTTTTGAACTTGGTTGCTGTTGGGTGGCTAAGAATTTCTTATAAGAGTTTCCAAGATTAAGAAGACCAAGATGTAAGAGTTTTTCTTGTTCACTTATTAAAGAATCACAAAAGGCATCAAAAGAGGGGGACTTGTAGGCTTTTCCTTGAGAAATAAAGGCTTCTCCAGTAGAATGGAAGGTGGAAACAAACACAGAGTAGGCTTGTCCTAACTTTGTAAGAATTGAATAGATAAGGATACCATCTTCTTTCTTAACCTTAACACCTTCCAAGAGAAGTCTAAGGGCCTTGAACTTGGACAAAAAATCTTTAATGGAAGAAAAATTATTGGGGTCCAATGTAAGAAACTAATTTTCAAGTTGATGGGCGTTAATTTCATTTTTAATTCCAAAAACTTTATTGAGTTGTTTCATTGCTTCATTAGGGGTATCAAGTTCTCTGATATGGAATCTAAGGTCTGGAGAAATTGACATCCCTATCAACCCATGTGCTTGATCTTGCCTATTTTCTCATTTGGTTGTTGTATCTTCATCTTTAGGTTCAGATTCTTAGCTTGAGGCTATTCTATAAAGACCTTTACTTCTAAGTAAATCCACAATGTAGGATAACCATTGGAAGTAGTTGGAGTTGTCAAGAATAACTTGACATGGACTTTCCATTTTAATAGAAACTAAAGTTGTAGATGCTAAAACTAAGTGTTCCAATGGAAAGATCTCGAAAAATTAGGCCGATTAAGAAAAACATGGCTCTAAAAACGGCTTCTGAATGAAGAAGTTATGGCTTTTTGAAGAAAAGTTGTTGAAGATGTTGACGAAGTACATGAATGTGTGGAAGTGAATGATATTGTTATATTTAAAAAAAATCCCCCCCCTTTTCCAAACTTAATCTAATTAGCTCATTTAAAATATATATATATATGTGACCCACTTTTATAAATAAATGAAAGTCACTTTTACAATGGTACTTTATGAGCTACTCACTAAATTGTAACAAATAAAAAATAAAGAGACTTTAGAATTATAAGTGACTCACTTTTTATAATGGGTGAGAACAGTTTTACATAAAGTAACTTTAAAACATAAGTTACATGTGCTTTTTGAAAAAGGAACTCAATAAAAAGAAAGACTTGAACCCAAGACCTCTATTCTCATCAAGTAATTGGACCAAGTGAGGTAGTTCAAAAGGTTAGTAATTTTTGGAAAAGATGAAGGGTTTTTTTTGTAGTCACTGAAGCTTTGAAGTGCGTAATTACTTGAAAAATCCCTTTTTGTCTACAAAACAAAAAACCACACAACCCAATACGGACATGCAAAAAAAACCAAACCTTATGGCTTGGAATTAGCTTTCGCCAACTAAATATTTTTCTCAATGTTTCTGATTTTCTGAGATCACACTAAGGCGCGGCGAAAAAGAGCATACACATGAGAAAAATCATTCCTTTCTGTTTCTAATTTTCCCAGATCACACAGAGTCGCGAGGAAAAGAAAATACACAAAAAATGAAAGGTATAGATCCGGTAATAAAAAAAGAGAGCTAAATAAACTGAAATAAATAAAGAGATAAATAACTAAAACTACAAATAAAGACTGTATACCTCCAGATCCTAAAAATGACATAGCTAGGGCTACCGGAAACATTTTCGCATGAAACGAAATGGGTTTCTCACTGGAATAGATGCTCTTAACACAATAGAGTAGTCATCTTGGCCCTAAAGAAGTCAGAAAATAGTAGATATAGGAAACGACAATCAGATGCAGTTGTATCGGTTTTGGATTTGGATCACCAACAGATGCAGCCCTCAAATAGCTCTAATACGATGTAGGAATTTACAGGGTAAGTTCCTCAAATATAAAACCAAAGTACATCGCTCACAAATAGATCACAGATAGAATAATGATGAAGGTGATGTTTTGATAAATACACACGAGTTCTGTGAAGCAAAGCTGTGTACACATGTGTGTATGGAGAAGAAAAAGCACGCACATTTTTCGCACCATGGTATCTTAAATACAAGGGATTTTTACCATGGTATTGACCCATATTAATGAGTGTGGCAACGGATATTTGATCCCATCTAAGAATACCATCGACATTGCTAAGGATTTGACTTGTGGTATTGGATAAGGCCTAAGCTATATAAGGATATTAATATCAAAGTGTTTGGTGTGCAAGTGATGCAGATTTAATAGTTAGATTTGAAGCAACTGTGCATGTAATGGGCTATTAATGAATTGTTTGATCTGAAACTAAGTATGAACCCAGAAATTTGATGATTGATTAGATCCAATAGATCTAGAATGACTATATTTATAATGGATTGTTTTGATCTATAACATTTATGTCTGATGCATGTTTTATTATGTATGTCGAGATATGGGTTTGTTATGAAGGTTTGATGTGCAGTGAAGCTATAAGGCAATAGTTTCAAATATGTATGTGGGTTTGATAACCAGAAAGGCACGTACATACACGAGTTTAATGTTGGTAAGTCACATGTCGATTCTGCACTTTGGACAGATCTGTACGCGGATTTGATTCCTAAAGAGCGTGTATATACATAGAAGTTTTTTATGGAAAGAGTGTATATAAGCTAGGGCTTTGTTGAATAAGATATCTGATTAGTCTAATCAATATTGTTGTGATTCTGTTGTTTGTCAGTGAAGTCTTACTTGATTTTATGGGTATAATAGTGATGATTGAAGTTGAATTGATTGATTGAAGAGTGATGATGCTGCTAGTTGTATGTGATTGAAGATTTATGATGGTTATGTGATTATTTTAGAGTAATTCAATGGCTCAGGGTGTAACTCAATGTTTGTTTCATAATGAAAGTGATTCAGATTCAAGACTCAATGTTTTGAGATCTATACACAGGTATGCTTCAAGGAAGTCACATATACATGCGGATTTGCCAAAGTAAAGTAACTTATATATTATGACATTTTATTGATGAGGGCTTTTAGTTGGTTCAATGAGTTGATGTAGTGTTTGGGTTTAGTATTGATATTCTAGTTACAGTGATCTAACTGCTTTGGCTGTTTGAGAATAAGTTGTTTGATTTAGGTCTTAGTTGGTTCATTGATTGGTTGATTTAGTTGGTTCAATGATTGAGTGATTTTCTGCAGTGATCAATTTCAGTTTTGATATTTGGTTTTGGGCTTAAATGACAGTAGTGGGTCCAGTCTGAAAATTTGATGAAAAGTGGCCTACAAATTCTGATGCTTTGTATCAAGTGGATCCAGTGTGAAAATTTATGAAACTTTATCCACGGTAGTGTTGAGGGTTGGAGCCTTTAGTAAAGGAATCGAATTTTCCTTCCAGTAGTAGCTAGTAAATCAGATCAGGGGGTCGAAGCCCCCTTCTGGTGGTTTTCGGTAAATGAGATCAGGGGGTTGGAGCTCCCTTCCAGTGAGTGCTGGAGAATAAGAGAAGGTTGTATCCTTTAGCAGGTGGGTACTTGCATGTTGGTATGAGTCTGCCCCAGTACAACATTGTAAGAAGTTTTTCTTAATAATAAAATAAGGTAGACAGGACAGTGGAAGTGGTTTTCTCCCACAATGGGTTTCCACCTAAAATTCTGGTGTTCATGTGTGTCACTTATCTGCGATGGTTTATTTTGTTATTGATGGACATAGTTATTATTTAACTAATTCTTAATGAAGTTCTAATACACTAGTTCAAGACAAACATATGATGGATTAATTGAAAAGTAAGTTAACTAGATATACGCTAGTTGTCCACATAGAAGTCATGTATATATGCAGGTTTCTTTAAAAGAATCATATCTGGTTGAGAAAATATTAATGTCTCTAACTCCAAAAATGTGATTCAAAAGTCTCTTCCATTTAAGAAATGTAGGATTTGAAGAACCTTACTGTTGAATAGCTTCATAGGATTCTAAACTATTGGTTATATGGTTCATTTACCCCATGACATGACTTTTTGTCATTTTATAAATAATGGTAGTGCATGAATGAACGATGGCAATGACTCTCGCCCAATCAATGACAGGAGGAGGATTTCAGACCCCCTCACACTATCGATGAATGGAGGGGGGTTCTGAAAATTTGTTTGCATGAAACTACTTGAAGTGATGTGTTGGCACCACAACGTTTTCGGGGGCTCCCCTCCCAAACCTGGTTACCACTCCTACCCTGCCCCCCCCCCGAAAACCACCATCTCCTTTTCACTTCCACTCGTCACCTCCACCTCATCCCTTTTCCACGTAACTCCATTTACACTTCATCCAACCATTATGCGATCAAATCACCTGCCAACCTATAGGAATGTTGCACATTTAATTTCTCTCACCAATCAATAATTTTTCAAATTAATTTTTCCTACTCCTGAAATGGTAATAATATCGTTACGATACCCCACCAATTTAGTTATAAAACCACCTCAAAAGCTTACATTTCTTCTCCTTCCATGTTCTTCCAGTCTGTGTAGGTCAATATCAAGCCAATCTAAATCTATTAAGCATTATCTATCAACCATCCCTCTGCACAATTCGAAAAATTAAGCACTCTACTAACCACATTCTTTCCTGCTCATCTTTAATTGAAAATGTCAATGTGGAAAGGAAAGGGAAAGATGATTGATGAATATCCCATGATTCCCCCTATCCCAGACATTGATAAAACTCCCATGATTGACAACTAGTACAAAATAAATACCTTGACCAAAGCAATGACTTGAGTATCTGGGAGCCCTTTCTCCCTCGTTTTATTTTCCCTCAAACCCATTTCTTTCCCATGTTTTCCACCCGGTGTCACCTCAAATACCTTCCTTGTAAGAAAGCAATGATTGCCCAGAATGATGAAATTATCTTCTCCATTTCTTCTGAGAGTATTTGCCAAGATTTTCAAATAAATCCACAAGCATCCCTACATCCATTTTCCACTAATTCATTAATTGAATTATATAAAAAATTGACTTTCCCCTAGAGAGCCCATATCTTTGAATTTTTTCTCCCTGAAAATGTTGAATTACCCAGAACAAATCCCCCATACCCTGTGTCCATTTTCCCATAAATGTCGAAGAAAGTAATTTCCATGGTGACTCATTTACTAGGGTATTATATAGACCAGTTGGTTGATGAATTAGTTTTAGGATTCTTATCAGTGTTCTCAGTTGGGAAAAAACCTTCAATTTTATTTAATTATAGTCAATTTTTGTCTGATGCCATGCATGATCAATTTATGAAATTCAAAGCTGAAGGTGTGTTTAGATATCATTTAGTATTAGTGTATCTCATCTAATATTACCAGGCAAACAGATTCACTTTTCAGTTGAATAAGATGGACGAGCAGGGTAACCCATTGTTAGTGTCCATTGGACTTCTCTGATTAGAAGAAATTCATAGGAGTACACTTATACATATTTTATGGACCAGTTCCTTCACACCTCTTTGTGTTTTATTATGCAGTGATAATATACCGAGGATATCTCTAGAAATCAAGAAAGTATAACACCTCTCAAAATAGTCAAAGGTTGGAGACTGGTATTTATACCAGAATTATATAGAGATCATAGTTTATGGATGTGAGCTCCCTCCTTATAGATTACTAGTCTTTGTGCCAATGAGGATTTTTGCTTTAAAGTATGGCAGACATATGCTAAATTTGGATGAACTACACTTTGTGCCCAACAAGAATAAATCATAGTTCAAGCTAAAGGCACAAGTAGGCCCTTACATTGTAAACACCATAGCAACAACAAAGGAGGCGGAAGCAGTTTTAAAACATATGAATTTAAAACCCTATTTTACATGGTCCTATGACCCTGTGGGAGTAATCTCTAAGCTGAGAGTTGAACGAAAAATTACTCCATATCCGCATACACCAAGGACCAAGATAGAACAATATGATAACTAAGAGGAATGGACAGAAAACACATTGCAGGAGGTGGAAGAGTAGTTGGTTAGTCAGTCTTCATTACAAATTCCCATTCCTAAAGACAAAGAAAGAAAGAGGCCAAGGGAAAGCATATATCCCAGCAACTCCGAAACATGGGTTGTATATTTTATTATATTCAAGAAAAGGAAGAAGGATGCACAAACTACAACCGAACGGATAACATAGCTAGTCCTCAGGTGATCACCATTCAGGAAGAATCTTCAGAAGAAAGGGATGCATAGGAGAAGACTACTTTTATTTTGACAAGCACTCCTACCACCTCTCTCCCTTATGTAGAAGAGTAAACTAAGTCTCTTATCTCTTCTACTTCTCAGGTTCCACCACAATCAAGTATATTCACAAGATACAGAGAGATTAAATTAAAAAATGAATCTCTCAAATATTCTACATACTTATAGTTTTGGAAAGAAACTGCTACCACTCAACACAAGTTGTTGTCTACCTTTGACTGAGAGAAGGGGAAATTTCAAATGGCCTTTCCAAAACCCAAAGTGTCAACCCCAAAAGGTGCTTAATATTATAAGGCCTCCATTTTTTCAGTGGATATTAAAAAAGTTCATGCAATCAACCAGATCAATTTGCATAAGCAAGTAGGGGAGATGATTTATTCAACTCTAACCAGATCTGCCATGGCTACTTCAAAATTGTAGGTTTCACTGAACAATATGCACTCACAGCTTAAGATTGAGAGGATGTCCTCTATGGCTAAAGAAACCAAAATAAAAAACATTGGAATAATTAGTTATTCAACTAGGATATGATCCTAGTGATGTCAATGCAACAGAGGAGGTGATCAAAACAAAGAACGTAGGCATTCAAGCTCTCAGGAAAATTCTCAAACTCCCAACTCCATAACACCCTCAGGCTAAAGAAATCACTAGTTTGGAGATGGAGAAATAGAAGTTTCTTACATTAGTAGTGGAACAGAATGCTCAAATACAGAAAATGGAGCAAGACATGGAGGCACTGCTAAAAGAAAAAGAGCAACGAGAAGCAGCAGGAACATCAATAGGGACATCAGCAAGAACATCAACAACAGGGACTGTAACCCAACTTACAACACAAGTATCAGTTTTAGATTCCTTAGAAAAGCTAACTCAAGCTTTGGGGGAACTATCATTGACAAACAAAGAGGTGGAGAAATTGTCAGCAACTCGCACCAAGATGGAAGAAAACAAGATAAAGGAATATAATGCTTACTTGGAAGAATTACAAAATAATTTCAAGCAAATTTAGGAAGTTCATAAGTATGAAGATCAACCCATCATTATTCAAATGTTGGAAGACGCAAAACGCAACATTTGGCACAATATTAATGCCGATGTTACAAATATGTGGCCTTGCATCTAAATTATTTTTGAACAGGAATAATTGTTCCAAAGAGTCAAAGTAGTAGTGGAGCAAACTAAATTTGATATTGAGCATAGGCTAGAAGAAGCACAGAAGATCATAAGTCTGTTGAGTTCCAAAACCAGAGAAGAACTTGAAGAGCTCAACATTTAGGACATAACATAGATGGTAATGGAAGTCAAATGAGTTTTGACTAAGAATAATTTGATGGTGTAGTTGGAGAACAAGTGTAAATAGATGGAGCTATAGGCTAAGATATTCAATAGAAAGCTTTTTTTGTTGTAGGAGAAAGGACTTCCCACTCTCAAAAACTCTAATGGAAAATTGACTCCATTAGAAAACTACCAGGAACAATTGTGAAACATAGTTGCAGATGCATATAATTTTACAAAGGCAAAGGGAGCTATCAGTGGAGAAGCCTTTCTGGAGGGCCTTCAGTTTGATTTAAACACACAACATGAAATTCATTATTTATTTTTTAATAAACCAATGTTTCAAACTTACACTGAGGTAGATGAAAGGTTTAGAAACATGGTGAATTTTTCTATCCCAGGTGAAGAACGTTGGGACCAATTACTAGAGTTTGTCGAATAAGGATGAACAAGAGACCTACAATTTTGGAACAAAAACAAAAAGCAAGAGCTAGAAAAAGTCACAACCGAATTTGTCCAAAGTTTCTATTTTCTAGTTTTATTTCAGAAAAATATGTAATTCTGTTAGATATTATTTTGTAATCAATTTATTTTGGAATCCAAAGTCATTTCAGTAGAAAATATATCAACACTTTGTAATAAGACTTAGAAAATGTTGGAACTTGTATGAAGAAAGGAGTCGTATTGATGTAAGTTGTGCATTGTACTGAAAGTGATCAATTTACAGAAAGACAGAGAGTTTTGTTCCAGGATTCCCATCTCAAACAATTGGTGATGTACTTTCTTATGTAAAAATTGTTTCCTTTCTCTATTTTCTATATGTTTTCCCCCTTTATTGTTACAAGAAGATTAAGGGCCAAATTTTCTTAAGTGTACTCTGCTTTGGCTTGTAAAATATATCAATGTTTTCATTCTGATGTTAAGTATAGAATTCATCTCAATATGCTCTATATTTAATTGAACTTAAATTGTATTCATCCTTCACTCCACATACACCCTATAAGATCCAAAAAAATTCCTATCCTACCCTGTTATAGTTGCTCTGTCATTTTGTGATTGATTTCTAAAAGGTTCATGAATTCATGCCCAATGGACCTTCCCTACATTTTTAAACCAAACCTTTGAAAACCCCCACCTCAAATTTTCATAACTAGCCTAATATATTAAAAAACAAAAATCTAAATCAGATAGAGAGATCCCTCTCTAAAGATGGAAGGGCTAGATCCAAGCTCTACATTTGGTTTTGTGGTTACCCCTGGGTTTCTCTCCTCAACCTAGGGAAATTACGAAGTGATAACATGCTAAATTTTGATTTTTTTCCTTAATTAAAATTGAGGAAATTTGAATTTCCACATCAGCAAACAACTTGGAGGAGTTAACTGAGGTGGCATAGCACTTTTCACTCAAGTAATAACATTCAATTCGAGTAAATGAGTTGAAGTTCAGGTTACTTGAATTGATTCTTAAAATATAGGAGTCTCACTCAGTTGATTCAAGTTAGTGGCATGAAGTTTAGTTGTGTCCAATGGGTTCTTAAATTTTAGGAGCCTAGCTTGTGTTAATTTCAATTTAATTTGGTTAAATTGAGTTATGGTCAGTTAAACTAGTTTTAAATATTGGAGGAACTAGTGGAAGGTCAATTTGTTGAAGTGAAACTTCAACCACACTCAGTGATCATCTAGATAACAAATTAACTAGTCTAAATTAGGTCATGCATGTAGAGAATTCAAGTTACCCAGTTGAGATGGAGATTCCAAAGAAGTGTACTATAAGTTGTAGGCTATTCCAATGTGTATAGGTGGTGCATGTAGTGAGAGGAAGGACCTAAAGGAATTGTGCAATTTAGATGAGGGAATTTTCTAATTAATAGGGGGCTAATTCCTCAAGGAACAACGCAAGGAAATAGGAGCTTGGAGGGCTTCAAAATTGGCTAAGCATTGGCCAAAGTGATTCAGTCAAGAAGAGAGATAGAATATACACTTATAGGTTGTGCTCAGGCTTGAGCAAGCATATGTATTCATATATATTATTTGATTAATGTAGTACAGATAGGAAGGGGTTTTGAGTAGTTTCTTTCCCCTAGACAAATCTTTGTGCATGTGTGATGTTTCTTTTGCACGTCTATGATTTATGTTCTATATGGTGAATTAACTTCTACATATCAATAGAGTAGCTTCAAGTCTTGTGATTTAGTAAATTTCATGAGAATTTTTGAATCTACACATCAATTTCTACATGGTGTCAGAGTTGGAATCATTATAGAGCAGAGATTTCAAAGTTGTCATTACAGGAGACACAAATTTGAAGATTAGTGTTCTTCAGGACTGATAAGATGGATTTCACTCAAGCTTGAGTATGCCTTGGAAGGCACCTCAAACTTTGTTGCAAGGAAGGTCTGCATGGAGGCAATATTGGATTATAATAGGCTACTAAAATACATCATGATAGATGTAGCAAAACTCCTAACCATCTGATGCCCAGAATATTTCTCCATCGACGAAGGATGTGGCCAAAGTGAGGAGAATCATATTATAGGGAGTTTGGGATCGTATTGTCTCGAATATCCCCAGAAAAGAGACTTTGTTCGCGATGTGGAAAGCACTGGCATAATTTTTCGAGAACAATAGTGACCAAAAGAAGCTGGAACTCAAGGACAAGCTTCGAAGTATCAAGATGCAAAAGAATGACACAATTATGTAGTACCTAAGTAGGTTTACACAGTTTTGTGATGAGCTTGGTGGGGTCAGCGTTAATGTCCCTGAAAAAGACTTGGTATATCTAGCCATTTTTGTCCTTCCCAAGAGTTGGCATATCTATCAAGATTTGGCAAATGGTAGAGAGAAACTATCAAGATGGGAGCATTTATGGTCTGATCTAGTGCAGGAAGAAATCAAGCAGAATACCAGAGATGGGACCTCTTCTAAAAAGGAAGAAGGGGAATTTTCATTAGTCAGCAAGGGAACGAAGGAAAAGGGGAAGAAGTCCCAAGGTGAGGCTTATTCCAGCCAAGACAGAAAGAAAAAAATATTTGTCCAAAATCAAGTGCTTTCACTGTCATGAATTTGGGCATTATGCCACGAAATGTCCATAGAAGAAGGCAAGCAACAAGCAGCCTGCAGTAGCAACAACAAATGAAGCTTTGGCTTCATAGTTTGAGCTTGAATTCATTATCATCGCATGCATGGAGAGCATAGTGATGGGGAGCATGTGGTATTTTGACAGTGGTGCATCGTTCCACATGACGAGGAATAGAGATGTTTTTAGTGACTTGGAGGAGAAAGATCTCCATATGAATATTGAATTTGGAGACGCAAAAAGGTACACTGCGACCGAGATTGGTATTGTCACCTTTCAGAGGGAGTATGGCTCCCCTCTTAGACTCAAGGATGTAATGTTTTCTCTGGGTGTAAAGAATAATCTTGTCTCTATTGCAGTTTTGGAAGACGTGGCTACAATGCGATCTTCAGCAAAGGAAAGGCATTCCTAAGACACATATCCACGAGACAAGTGAAGCAGGTCGAGGTTCAAGTCAAGAACATGTATGAACTTGAGGTAGAAGATGCATGAAAAACCTTGAGGAGCAAGGAAGATACTAGAGATATGGTGGTTGAGATGGAGCCTATTAGACCTCATAGCATGCAGCCCCAGAAGAAGCCTTAGGAAGTTGTGGAGAAGCCACAAATGGAGAAGAAAATGAGAGGGAGAGTGGATACATCCACTCAAGAAGACACCCCTAGCAAGGGAAGATTTTGATCTAAGTGAGCAGAGGGAGCACATGCATCTATACCTCTTGGAGTGAGGTGGAGTGATGTAGATCCTTATTCCAAGAGTTGCAGAATTTTGGGCAAGGTCCGTCGAAACTTTCTCCTCATGGATCATTACCTTGCTACGGGGGCCCACATTATACAATATCAGGAGGATCAGTGTCAGTCAGATATTGAGGAGTGTAAAGGATTGTTGACCGCAGAGTAAGAGGCTCAGTAGCAGAGTCAATAGCAACACAATTTTCCTAGTAGATAGTTGCAGACACAGTTGATTCAATTTTTTTTTTATGATTTTCAATTACAAATGTTACAGTTGCAGCAATGAAAATGAGAGGTGTTGCATGCAATACATTCCACATGTCTAGGATAGGGATGGTTAATAATCCCTTTCTTCTTGAGAGGGAGCATTGAAAAATGCAGCAAGAAAGTCCCAATTTTGATTCTTACCTTAATTAAAATTGAGAAAAAATGAATTTTCACATCAACAGACAACATGGAGGAGTTAAATGAGGTGACATAGCACTTTTCACTCAATTAAGAACAATCAATTCAGGTTATTGAGTTTAAGTTCAGTTTACTTGAATTGATTCCTAAAAAATAAGAGTCTACCTCGATTAATTCGAGTTAGGGACATGAAGTTCGGTTGTGTGTAGTGGGTTTATAGATTTTATGAGCCTACTTTGAGTTAATTTAAGTTGTATAAATTTAATTCAGTTAAATTGAGTTATGGCCAGTTAAACTAGTTCTAACTGTTGGAAGAACTAGTGGAAGGTCAAGTTGTGGAAGTGGAACTTCAACCGCACTCTGTGATCATCCATATAAGCATGCAGAGAAATCGAGTTACCTAGTTGAGATGAAGATTCTAAGGCAATGTACTATTAGTTTTAGAATATTCCAATGTGTACATATGTTGCATGCAACTAGAGGAAGGACCTAAATGAATTGTGCAATCCAGATGAGGAAATTTTCTAATTAATAAAGAGCCAATTCCTCAAGGAACAACACAAGGAAATAAGACCTTGGTGGGCTTGAAAATGGGCTAAGTGTTATCCATAGTCAGTCAGTAAAGTAGAGAGATAGAATATACACTTGCAGGTTGTGCTCAGGCTTGAGCAAGCATATGTATTCATCTCTATTATTTGATTAATGCAATACAAATAGGAAGGGGTTCTGAGCAGTTGCTTTCCCCTAGATAAATCTCTTTGTATGTATGATGTTTCCTTTTGCATGTCTCTGATTTATGTTCTATATGGTGAATTAACTTCTGGAAGTCAGTACTACAGTAGCTTCAAGTCTTGTGATTTAGTAAATTTTATTAGTTTTGAATCTACACATTAATTTCTACACAACACAAATAATTTACCAACTAAAACAATATATACAATAAAATTAATTTTGGACTTCCTAGCCACTATCATTGATAAAAGTAGTTTCATAGAATAAATTATCAACCTCCATAGCCATACCATCAGAGCAATTAAATGGGTGGAGCTCTTTGTTAAGACAAATGCAAAACCCATAATAACCATGAAGACCAATATGAAGTTAATAACAATATCTTTTAGTATATTGACAATATGTTGTAGTTATTATGTCACTACACAGCAAGGACACCTATGATCCATGGTTTTGTATTAGTTCTGTAAGTACAAAAAAATTGCAAAAAAATTCATGGAGTTTTCCTGGCTTTTTTATTTTCCTAAGAGGATGGTGTGAGCACAACTGCCACATCAGGGCTACAGACCCGGATGCGGCAACGATTTTTGCATTAAGTGGCATTAAAATGTGGCAACGATTTTTGTTGTACATGGTGAACTCCCACTCGCATTTGTAAGGGAGTATTTTAGAGTTGAAGTGGAGTGATTCAACCAAGCTCTATAGACTCATCGACCTTTTGAGTGTTGCAACAACAACTAACATTGCTTCAAGGGAGCTAAAGAAATGGTTTCAACCAAAGATATAAATTGTTTATTACAGTTGTGTTGTTGGATTTTCTTTCTTTCTTGTTCTAACGAGCTACAACTTAATTTAAAGGAAAGGGATAAATTTCGTTATTTTAGGAGTGAATCGACATTATTTAGCTTGAAACTTCTATTATTTCATGACAATGTGGTAGAGGGGCTCTATATCGCTATTTCTAGGCTTGTTCTTAGTGTTGCTTATTACTATAGTGTAGGGGAACTTGGTTTTGACATCTGACCATAGGAAGAGGAGTAGCAGGTTCTCATCGAATCGTGTGGAAAGTTTTTTGTCTAGGGTTTCGCACAGGGTATGTTAATGGGTTTAGAGTGATAGAGCACACATAACAGAGATCTAATCAGAGGACTATAGCACAAATGGAAAACACAAGACAGAGACAAGAATGGAGAACAAAAAAACACAGAATTCTATTATTCATGGAAGGTCTTTCCTTGGATTACATTTCTCACGTAGATGCAGATACAAATTTAAAGATGAAAAAGGAAGATCCAGAATTTTTTTCATGTGATTCATATGACTGCACATTGAAATCTAGAAATTCAATGCCCAGTGTGGTAGGTTCAGCTAAAGACGACTATCGGTTGTGGATTTCGGCGTAGGCGGCGCCGATTTCAGTTTTTTTTCTTCACATTTAACATTCTCCCACTTGAATCCAAATGAAGAATCATGAATCAAGTCACACTGAGTCCTACCATGCCTCTACATAACTCATGTTTATTTTTAGTAGAATCTTAGTGAATATATTAGCAGGGTTCCTATCTATATGGATCTTTTCCAAGGATAATTGTCCTTCCTCCAACACATGCTAGATCCAATGGTACCTTAAGTCAATGTGCTTTGTTTTGAGTGAAATGTTAGGTATTCACCAAGTGAATGGAACACTAACTATCACAATATAGTGCATACTTGTCCTGATTTATTCCTATCTCTCCTAGGAATCACTTCAACCACAACATCTTTTTACAAGCTTTTATTGCAGCTATGTACTCTACCTATGTTGTAGAGAGAGCTACTATTCTTTGTATTCTTGACACCCAAGATACAACTTCCCCTGCAAATGTGTACAAATGACTTGTAGTGGACTTTCTAGTGACCATATCTCCAACCATATCTGCATCTGTAAATCCTTCAAGCACAATATTATTATGACCAAAACATAAACAATAATGACTAGTGCCCTTGAGATACCTCAAAATCCATTTTACTCCTTTCCAATGTTGTTTTCCTGGATTGGCAAGTAACCTTATCACTACTCCCACTGAATATGCAATGTTTGGTTGTGTACATACCATGGCATACATCAGGCTACCAAGTACTAAAGCATAAGGAATATTTCTCATTTCTTCCTTCTCTTTGTCATCAGTAGGACATAACTCAGTACTCAAATTGAATTGGGTTGCAAGGGGTATACCAACTAGCTTGACATCCTTCATATTAAACTTGTCAAACACCTTGATATATTTTTTCTTGTGACAACCAAAACTTTTTTTTTTATATGTCACGCATGATCCTCATGCCTAACTTTTGTTGTGTTGGGCCCATATCCTTCATTTCAAATTTGTTGCCCAAATATTTTTTCAGCCTATTGATCATATTCTTATCATGACCAACAATCAACATGTCATCCACATATAACAATAATATTATATACTTTCCTTGATCATACCTCTTGATATAGACACAATGGTTAGGTTCCAACTTGTTGAAAACCATGTTCCAACATGAATGAATTAAATTTCTTGTACCATTGTCGAGGTGCCTGTTTCAACCCATAGAGTCTCTTCTTCAACCTACAAGCTAGGTATTCTTTACCTTTTTGTATGAAACCTTTTGGTTGCTCCATATAATTTTCTTCCGTCAATTCACCATGAAGGACAGTTGTCTTTACATCTAACTATTCAAATTCTAGGTCTAAAGCAGCAACAAGACCAAGAAGGACTCTGATGGATGACATTTTGACAAAAAGTGAGAAAATTTCAGTGAAGTCAATACCTTCTTTTTGGGAAAATCCTTTCACCACCAGCCTTACTTTATACCTCTCCTTCTTTTCATCACCTTCATGCTTAATCTTGTAAACCCATTTGTTTTGTAAAGCCTTTCTACCTTTTTGGAGCTTTACCTATTCCCAAGTTTTATTTTCCAGCAAAGAGTTCATTTCTTCCTCCATTGTTTTCTTCCATTCTTTACTGTACTCAATTTTACAAGCCTCTTGAAAACAATTAGGCTCACCTTCATCAATCAATAAAATATAGTGTGAAGGAGGACACATTTATGAAGGCTTATAAGGCCTAGAATATCTGTGAACCAAATGTGATGGTGAATTATCAAGATGAATCCTATAAAGGTTCCTACAATATTCCTTCTTCTTGATGTTCATCATTTTCCACTTGCCATCCTTCATGCTCTTAAATTTTTTGTCATTTTCTTGCATTGGTAGGATGTTTTCCTGCTGCTCTTCAAACCTTTCAATAACTTTCTTGACCTCCAGTTCACCTACATTCCTGTAGTTTCAACCCATAGAGTCTCTTATTCAACCTGCAATTTATGCCTTCTTTACCTTTTTGTATGAAGCCTTCTGGTTGCTCCATTCAAGTTTCTTCCTTCAATTCACCATGAAGGAAAGCAGTCTTTACATCTAACTATTCACATTCTAGGTCTAAAGCAATAACAAGACCAAGAATGACTCTTATGGATAACACTCTCACAACAAGTGAGAAAATTTCAGTGAAGTCAATACCTTCTTTTTGGGAAAATACTTTCACCATGAGCTTTGCTTTATACCTCTCCTTTTTGTCACTTTCATGCTTAATCATGTAAACCCATTTGTTTTATAGAGACTTTCTACCTTTTGGGAGCTTTACTAATTCCCGAGTTTTAGTTTCCAACAAAGAGTTCATTTCTTCCTCGATTTCTTTATTCCACTCTTACTTTACTCAATTTTACAAGCCTATTGAAAATAATTAGGCTCACCTTCATTAGTCAATAAAATATATTTTGAAGGAGGACACCTTTATGAAGGCTTATGAGGCCTAGAAGATCAGCGAACCAACTATGATGGTGCATTATCAACTTTAATCTTGTAAAGGTTCCTACAAGATTCCTTCTTCTTGATGTTCGTCATTTTCCACTTTCCATCTCTCATGCTCTTGAATTTCTTGTCCATTTTCTTACATTGGTGGGATGTTTTCCTATTGCTCCTCAAATCTTTGAATAACTTTCTTGACCTCCAACTCACCTACATTCCTTTTAAACATTTCTGAATCATTAAATATAACATGCATGCTTCTAATAATTTTATGTTTCACTAAATCACATAGAGGATAACCAAATTCTTTATCCACATATCCCAAAAAAATGCATTTCATAGATTTATCATCTAGCTTAGTTATATTTTCTTTGGGAATATGTACAGATGCTTCACATCCAAATATAATTTTCAAATGAAAATAATTCAACTTCTTACCATTCCAAACTTCTTCAGGGATGCTGCCATCCAAGGCTGTAGTGGGAGATCGATTTATAAGGTAGCAAGTTGTCCTTACAACTTCTGCTAAAAAATGTTTCTCCAAACCAGGATTGGACAACATACTCCTCACTTTCTCCATAATGGTGTGATTCATCCTTTTTGCAACACTATTTTGTTGAAGAGTACCAGACACAGTCTTCTCATTCTTTATGCCAAATTTATTACAATATTCCTTGAATGCATTTGAGAAATATTCTCCACCATTATATGTTCTCAAACACTTGATAAATTTGTTAGCCTCTCTTTCAACAACAACATGGAACTTTTGAAATATTTCAAACACTTCGCTTTTACTTTTCATAGGGTAGGCCCAAACCTTCATGGATGCATCATCTATAAATGTTAAAAAATATGATGCTCCTCCTAATGACTTAATGTTAACGGGCCTAAACACATATGAGTGTATCAATTCTAACCGTATTTTTTCTTTCTTTCATAGCCACCTTTTAGGAATGAAACCCTTGTTTGTCTACCATATATACAATGCTCACAAAGATCAAGATTATAGGATTTCAAACCTAGTAGTAAATTTTTACCAACAAGGACTTTTAAGCCCTTCTCGCTCATGTGGCCCAAGCTCTTATGCCACAGATCTATTGAATTTCCTTCTTTTGTGACAACAACCAAATTCAATTTTCCTATCATTACCTTCAATGCATATAACATTTTTGTTTTGGGTCCTTTGGCCACGACCAATGTTCCTTTGCTAATTTTCTAACCTCCTTTTCCAAAGCTTGTGGAATAGCCTTCATCAAACAGGTGTCCCATAGAGATCAAACTCATGTGCATTTTCGGTACATGTCTGACATGTTTCAACAATATATCATGTCCATCCTTCATCTTGATCTGGACATCTCGCACTCCAACAATAGTGCAAAAATGATTATTCCCCAAATGCGCTCTACCGTAATCAACAGGATTATATGCAACAAAACTATCTTTGCATGGGGTTACATCGTGAGATGCCTCGGAGCCAAGGATCCAATCAAAGCTACTGCTACATGTATATAAACAAGAATCCTGTACTGAAACAATAAACAACACATCGCCATCTATGACTACAACAGTAGTCTAACCTTCATTTGTGTTGGATGACTTGTGATTTGTAATGGCCAGTCTCTGATCCTTTCGTCCTTTCTTCCATACTCGAAATTATTTCTTCATGTGCCCAGGTTTTCCATAATGAAAGAAAATGAGTCTGCCCCTCCTTGATTTCGATCGGCCTCTCTATCTTGATCGCCCTTGTCGGCCTCGATCAATTCTCCTACCACGCTCAAGTAGAGTTAGAGTTTCTCATCCCTGGTTTTCTGCAATTGACTTTCATCACAACTCCTTATTCATTAAACTATTGTTGACATCATCAAACTTCAGGGTCCCTACAAGTGTTGAAGTGCTCATAGCCACAATTAAATTTTCACAGTTTTCCGACATATAACATATTAACAAGATTTCTCTAATTTCATCATCTAAAATGATTTTTATAGAGGCAAACTGACTAGTAATAATATTGAAATTATTCAAATGATCAACAACTGAAGCACCCTCCTTCATCTTGAGATTATAAAACTTCTTCATCAAGAACGCTTTGTTTGATGTTGTGTTCTTCTCATATAAATTATGGAGTTTCTTCCATAATCATTCTACAATCTTTTCTCCGGACACATTGAAATATATGTTCTTTGCTAGATATTGGTGAATTGTTGCAATTGTCTTTCTATCTAGCTTATTCCACTCTTCATCCGTCAGCGATGAAGGTTTCTTTGCTGTGCCCTCAATAGACAAATATTCATCCTTTAAAATCATTATATCCTCCATCTATGATTTCCATAGGGCAAAATTAAGCCCGCTCAACTTCTCCATATCAATAACTTTTGTCTCCATTTTCAATAAAATTCAGATCCCAAAAGATCAAAAAACTACTTACAATGAAAAACTTTAATTACTACACTTGTAGATGCAGTGTTTGAATCATGTTTTTGATGGTAGAAATAGATTCAGCATCATCAAAAACGTCGAGGGCACTTAAAACTATAAAATTTAACAACTTTTACTTGAATTTGCAAAAATTCGTGCCAGATTTTTTCAAACTATAACCAAAATTTCCATAACTTAAAAAAAAAAAGCATAATTTTTAGACTACCGGATAGAGTCAGAACACACCCAACCACTTCTTCTCATTTTCCAAAGGCAGCAGTTCGAAATCCCCTTCTGGAGCAGAGATTTCTCCCTAACCTGCTCTTCACAAAAGTCCTTCACTTTGCATCTGTTTATCGACCTCCCTCCTCTTATGGGTGACGAAGATAGCCACGAGACTCACACTGCGTCCACGACTGCGGGCTCATCGGTGGCCGATGGAAGCTTGATGGACGACGAATGCGAAAGGAATGGGGTGAGAGCAAGAGCAACGGTATAGGGTAACTTAGCTCTGATACCAGTTGATGGGTTCAGGGTGACAGAGCACACACAACAGAAATCTAACCAGAGGACTATAGCACAAATTTAAGCTCTGGAATTCAGTTCAAATTTAGAATTTGTCGCGGTGAGTCAGTGCAATAAGGAAAAGTTGTGAATGGAAAGCATGAACTACACTGATTGATTGGCCCAGACATTCTCTCATATAATTTTTACACAAAATCTTTATTTAATTTTTACCAAAAAAAAATTATTTAATGAAAAGTATATTGTCATTTTATTTAGTCGCCTTAATTCTAGATTGCAACGACACATGCTAAATGTAAAACATCGTAAACTTGATAATTGGTCCCTCTATTTCAAACTCGTTGAGGAATATATTTGGTGGATCCACTTGGGTTGGGTCCCTACGGTTGAGGAAATATATTTGCAGGATCCATTACGAACATGGTTTATCAATGTACGATTGATATCACGGTCTCTGAGATGATGAACATGGTTTTATCAACGTATGCAACATATCACTATCTCGAGATTGCAGGCCTTTGTACTCCCCAAGGCGACGCTACGACTTTTCATGAGAAGTTGTAGTAAATTTTGAATGAATGTGGAGGTTGTGGGGCTCGAGCATGGTGTTGAGATTTTATGTTTTATTAAATTGGTCAAAAATCTCATGTAGGTGACAACAATAGGATTTGTTGCTATATTAGCTCCATTTTGTTGAGGAATTAATGCACCCTATATTTGTTGTGAGAAAATTTATGATTCAGTTTTATACTCCTAGCTATAAAAATATAGGTCCGTACAGGATATTGTTATGGTAGAGAGTGTGTGAGGAAATAAATTGTTGTAATCTCCTGTTGAATAATAAGATTGTCGATGCCTCTGTTTTGGTGGATGTAGCCCAGATTAGTTGGGTGAACCATGTTAAATCCTTGTGTCATTTAATGATTTTATGTGCTAAGTATGCCTTTTAAATTTTCGCTGCGCATTGTTTGCTCCAACAATTGGTATCAGAGCATGTTGAGGAGCTGGTACGTGTGATAGCGCTGCGGAAGGTGGAGCTTCGTCGATTGGCGCGGTTTCGTCAGAAACAGTCGCGCCAATTTTGACAGTGAACGGGATGGTGCAATTTATTTTGGAACAAGCACGCTAATTCGCATGGTTCCGAGCGTAATACTCACGCCAGTGCGCCAGTATCCCAATTGGCACGGAAACGACGGGTTTAAAAGCGCCAATTTTGTCACTTGTACCGATTTTTCTTCTGGCGCGGATCATCTGCTATCAAGGAAGCACCAAGTCCCTTTCGGCGCGCCAAGCAAGGATCGCTTTGGTAAAACTACAATTTTGTTATTTTTTTTATAAATTGTAATCTGCAGTTTGTACAACAGAGGGATTTTTTGATAAGGTAAAGGAAATATAGTATAAGGCAAAGACATTTTTTATATATTAACTTTATTTATTAAAAAGTTGCACTTGGAGATTGTTTGTTTGTTACAACATGGCAAAAACTCAAAGTGCTCATTTTGAAATCAAGAAGTTCAATGGAAAAAATAACTTCGAGATCTAGAAAGTGAAGATGTATGATCTGCTTGTGCAACAAGGCGTGGCGAAGGCGTTGTTGGGAAAATCCAAACAGCCTTACAACATGACAGATCATGAGTGGAGCGAATTGGATGAAAGAGCATTGAGCAGTATTCAACTGTGTTTGGCGGATGATGTTTTGTTTAACATCGTGTCAGAGAAAACTACTGTTGGTTTGTGGATAAAGCTTGAGAAGCTGTACATGACAAAATCCTTAACCAATAGGATTCTTCTAAAGCGACAGTTGTACAGTTTGCAAATGAGCGAAGGTACATCTATTACTGATCATTTGAATACCTTTAATACTCTCTTGGTGCAATTACAAAGTATAGAAGTAAAATTTGAATCAGAAGATAAAGCTATAACTTTATTATGCTCGTTTCCCGAGTCATGGAATCATTTTGTTACTTCTATAAGTCTTAGTTCATCAGAAACCCTTGAGTTTGATGATGTTGTTGCATCTTTATTATCTGAAGAAACAAGAAAAAGGTCAAATTTAGAAACCTCTACATCAGAAGAAATGATGGTCAGAGGTCGTTCTAAATAAAGACGCTTCAGTAGGCACAACGACTCGCGTTCAAAATCGAAAGGGAAGAAGAGTAAGGTAAAGTGTTGGTTTTGTGGCAAATCGGGACATTTGAAGAAGGACTGTTGGAAGAGACAGCAAACTTCTAAAGAAGACTCTTCGACAGAGAAGAAAGAAGCAAACATGACAGATACAGGTTCGGCATCTGGTTCAGGTATGAGTGATGAAGTGTTATCAGTTAATTTGTCTAATCATGATCAACATTGGCCATTAGATTCTGGTGCATCAAATCACATGTGCATTCATAAAGAATGGTTTAAGACTTATAAATAAATCAATGATGGAGTCGTTTACATGGGAAATGATGTCACATGTAACATTGTGGGAATTGGAAGCATTCAGCTGCAAATGTTTGATGGGACAGCTAAAATTTTAACTGATGTAAGACATGTACCTGAATTAAGGAAAAATCTCATTTCACTATGAGCACTAGACACTAATGGATATAAAACTGTTATTCAAGGTGGAGTAATGAAAATTTATAAAGGAATTTTACTAGTAATGAAAGCAAAGAAGGTTGGAAATCTTTTTCAATTAGAAGGAAGAACAGAGTCAGATCATGTTTCTACTGTGTCTGAAAATGACAGTAGTTCTATTCGTTTATGGCATCAAAGGTTGGGCCATATGAGCGAAAGAGGTTTAAAGATTTTGTCTCATCGTAAGTTACTTCCTAATCTAAAGTCTGTTAAGTTAGATTTCTGCAAACATTGTCTGTTTAGGAAACAAAGCAAGCAGAAGTTTAAAACTGGCAAACATACTAGTAAGGGAATCCTTGATTATATCCATTCTGATGTTTGGGGTCCATCCCCTACAACCTCATATGGAGGCTCGTCATATTTTGTATCTTTTATTGATGATTTCTCTAGAAAAGTATGAGTCTACATGTTAAAAAGGAAGTTTGATGTATTTACAGTTTTCAAACAGTTTAGAGCATTAGTAGAAAACATCACTGGAAGAACTATTAAATGTTTAAGAACTGACGATGGTGCTGAGTTTACTTCAAAGGAATTTGACAATTATTGCAATGACGCTGGGATCGAAAGACATAAAACCACTGTATATACTCCTCAGCAAAATGGAGATGATGAATGCATGAATAGGACTCTTTTAGAGAGAGCAAGGAGTATGCTGACTAATTCCAATTTGCAGAAGGAATTGTGGACAGAAGCGATGGCTGCAGCTTGTTATGTGATAAATCGATCACCATCAACGGCGATAGGATGCAAAATTCCTCAAGAGGTATGGAAAGGTCATCCTTGTGATTATTCTAAACTAAGAGTTTTTGGTTGTGATGCATATGCTCTAGTGCCGAAACATCAACATTCTAAATTAGGATCCTAAATCAAAAAGATTATATCTTTTGTTGGATTATGGTGATGGAACAAAGGATACAGATTGTGGGATCCTTACTACTCAAAGATCATCATTTAACAGGATTGTTAACGTTTAATGATTCCTCTCTTGCACATTTAGATGTAGATAATAAATTGAAACAGGATAATGTATCTGAGTTTCAACACATTCAGTTTGAAACCAGTTCTGATGATAGTCAAGATGAACATGGTTCAGATACAAGTCATGAACAAGTTTCAAATGCAAATCATGAACAAGTTTCAGATGTAGATCATGAACATGTTTCAGATGCTGATCATGAAGAAGTTCCTACAGATAATAATTAGCCAATTGTGGAAGTACTAGAAACATCTTTAAGGAGGTCTACAAGAATGAAACGTCCTCCTAAAAGGTATGATGATTATGTTACTTCAGTTGCTTTTACCGCTAATGATGATGAACCTTTTTGCTATCAGGAAGTTGTAGAAGGTTCTAAAAGTGAAAAGTGGAAAGCAGCTATGAAGGACGAAATGATGGCATTAGACAAGAATGGCACATGGGATCTGGTAGAACTTCCTAAAGACAGGAAAACTGTGGGATGTAAATGGGTTTTCAAATTGAAAAGGGGTGTTGATGATACAGAGGACAGGTACAAAGCGAGGTTGGTCGCAAAAGGTTTTTCTTAGAAAGCAGGCATTGACTTTCATGAGATATTTTCACCAATTGTAAAAATAGTTTCAATTCGAATTGTATTAGCATTAGTCGCTTTACTTTATTTAGAATTACAGCAACTAGATGTTAAAACTGCATTTTTACATGGAGATTTAGATGAGGAAATTTACATGGAACAAACCAGAAGGGTTTTGTTCAAAATCGCAACGAAGAAATTTTGTCTGCAGGCTCAAGAAATCATTGTTATTGGTTGAGTAGTCGCCTCGACAATGGTACAGAAATTTGATTCTTTCATGATGAGTCAAAATTATATAAGAAGTGAATATGATCATTGTGTTTACTTTAAGCAATTAAGTAATGGCATGTTCATTATCTTAGTGTTGTATGTTGACGATATGTTTTTAGCAAGAAAAAGCATAATAGAGATCAACAGGTTAAAGGCTCAGATGGCAAGGACATTTAAAATGAAATATCTAGGAGCAGCAAGACAGATTTTGGGCATGGAGATTTTCAGAGACAGGAGCAATGGTAAGCTGTGGCTATCACAACAGAAGTATATTGAGAAAATACCCTTGAGGTTTGGTATGAACAATGTGAAGCCAGTGTCAGTCCCTTTAGCTTCTCATTTTAAGCTTTCTTCTAGTTTATGTCCTAATACAAATGAAGAAAAGGAATATATGTCTCAAATTCCGTATGCCAATGTAGTAGGTTGTTTGATGTATGCGATGGTTTGTACTCGACTAGATATTCACATGCAGTTGGGGTTGTCAGCAGGTATATGGCAAATCCAGGTAAAGAACACTGGTCAGCAGTGAAATGGGTGCTTCAGTATTTGAGAGGCACAAGTGATTATTGTATCACTTATAACAAGAGTAGTGATTTTGTTTACGGATATGTTGATTCCGATTTTGCAGGTGATTTGGATAAGAGAAGGTCAACATCAGGGTATGTCTTTACTGTTGCAGGTGGAGCTATTAGCTAGATGTCAAAGCTACAGAACATTGTTGCTTTATCCACTACTGAAGCAGAATACATAGCTACTTCTCATGCTTGCAAAGAAGTGATTTGGTTGAAAGGTTTGTTTGGTGCGTTTGGTAGGTTATAGGACAACATCAAGTTATTTTGTGATAGTCAAAGTGCAATTCATTTGGCTAAGAATCCAGCCTATCATAGTAAATAAAAGCATATACCAATAAAGTGCCATTTTGTAAGACAGGTTATCACTGAAAGGGGAGTCTCTCTTGAAAAAATGCATACAAAGGAGAATTGTGCAGACATGTTCATGAAACCAGTTTTGTTAGAGAAGCTACGTTGGTGTTTGACTTCTCTTGGCTTGCAGAAAAGATAAAAACAATAAAGAAATAGGGTATCAGGCTAATTGTTGTCAAGGTGGAGATTGTTGAGATTTTTTGTTTTATTAAATTGGGCAAAAATCTCATGTAGGTGACAACAATAGGATTTGTTGCTATATTAGCTCCATTTTGTTGAGGAGTTAATGCATCCTATATTTGTTGTGAGAAAATTTATGATTCAATTTTATACTCCTAGCTATAAAAATATAGGCCCGTACAGGATATTGTTATGGTAGAGAGTGTGTGAGGAAATAAATTGTTGTAATCTCCTGTTGAATAATAAGATTGTCGATGCCTCTGTTTTGGTGGATGTAGCCCAGATTGGTTGGGTGAACCATGTTAAATCCTTGTGTTATTTAATGATTTTATGTGTTGTGTATGCCTTTTAGATTTCTGCTGCGCATTGTTTGCTCCAACACATGGGACTTGATTACACACAAGCTTCTTTGACCCGATCACTTGTTTTCTCTCATTGCAACGATCTATGCAAGAAAATATCATGGTGATCTCAGGCAACGGTTGGACCCTCAGAGCAATGCCTCTCCTAGGGTGTTGTCCTTGGCGCAAATCTCACCTGGACCACGAATTTGGGTAGTGGTTCTGGCCGAAAATAATTTTCGATCATCCAACTTGCATCAATCTCACACATGGGACACAAATCCAAGCATTTTGGATTGGTGGAGGGTCTTTTTTGTCAGCATTTTGATCATTGAGGATGGGGAACTCAACGTGTCACAACAACATTTTTTGATCGCAATATCGCATAGGCTTTCCCTTTTAGTGCAAGAACGATTAGGATATGGTTTGGATCTGGTGTTTTGGACTGCGAGGGATGCAGAGGCAACAAAAAACAACTATTTCTCTCTTTGTTGATGGTTCCCTGCGGGATTCCTATGTTGAGATTTTTTGTTTTATTAAATTGGGCAAAAATCTCATGTAGGTGACAATAATAGGATTTGTTGCTATATTAGCTCCATTTTGTTGAGGAGGAGTTAATGCATCCTATATTTGTTGTGAGAGAATTTATGATTCAGTTTTATACTCCTAGCTATAAAAATATAGGCCCGTACAGGATATTAAAAATGGTTGAGAGTGTGTGAGGAAATAAATGTTGTAATCTCCTGTTGAATAATAAGATTGTTGATACCTCTGTTTTGGTGGATGTAGTCCAGATTGGTTGGGTGAACCACGTTAAATCCTTGTGTTAATTTTTGTATGATTTTATGTGCTGTGTATGCCTTTTAAATTTCTGCTGCGCATTGTTTGCTCCAACAATTGGTATCAGAGCATGTTGTGGAGCTGGTACATGTGAGAGAGTTGCGGAAGGTGGAGCTTTGCCGTTGGCGCATTTTCAAGAGGAACAGTCACGCCAATTTTGACAGAGGAAGGGGTTGACGCGTTTTATTTTGGAACAGGCACACCAATTGGCGTGGTTCTGAGTGTAATACTCGCACCAGTGCGCCAGGATCCCGATTGGCACGGAATCGACGGGTTTAAGCATGCCAATTTTGTCACTTACACCGATTTTTCTTCTGGCACGGATCTTCTGCTGTCAAGGAAGTGCCAAGTCCCTTTCAGCGCGCTAAGCATTTTTCGCTTTGGTAAAACTGTAATTTTTTTTTTTGTGATCTGAAATTTGTACAGCAGAAGGATTGTATGATAAGGTAAAGGCAACATAGTATAAGTCAAAGGCATTTTTTAAATATTAACTTTATTTATTAAAAATTTTGAATTGGAGATTGCTTGTTTGTTATAACATGGCAAAAACTCAAGTGCTCGTTTTGAGATCGAGAAGTTCAATGGAAAAAACAACTTCGAGATCTGGAAAGTGAAGATGTATGATCTTCTTGTGCAACAAGGCGTGGCGAAGCCGTTGTTGGGAAAATCCAAACAGCCTTACAACATGACAGATGATGAGTGGAGCGAATTGGATGAAAGAGCATTGAGCGGTATTCGACTATGTTTGGCAGATGATGTTTTGTTTGACATCGTGTTAGAGAAAACTGCTGCTGGTTTGTGGACAAAGCTTAAGAAGTTGTACATGACAAAATCCTTAACCAATAGGATTCTTCTGAAGCGACAGTTGTATAGTTTGCGAATGAAGGAAGGTACATCTATTACTGATCATTTGAATACCTTTAATACTCTCCTGGTGCAATTAGTATAGAAGTAAAATTTGAATCAGAAGATAAAGCTATAACTTTATTATGCTCGTTGCCCGAGTCATGGGATCACTTTGTTACTTCTATAAGTCTTAGTTCATCAGAAACCCTTGAATTTGATGAAGTTGTTGGAGCTTTGTTGTCCGAAGAGACAAGGAAGAGGTCAAATGCAGAAACCTCTACATCAGAAGCAATGATGGTCAAAGGTCGTTCTAAAGAAAGACGCTTCAGTAGGCACAACGACTCGCATTCAAAATCGAAAGGGAAGAAGAGTAAGGTAAAGTGTTGGTTTTGTGGTAAATCGGGACATTTGAAGAAGGACTGTTGGAAGAGATAGCAAACATCTAAAGAAGACTCTTCGATAGAGAAGAAAGAAGCAAACACGACAGATACAGGTTCGGCATCCGGTTTAGGTATGAGTGATAAAGTGTTATCAATTAATTTGTCTAATCATGATCAACATTGGCTGTTAGATTCTGGTGCATCAAATCACATGTGCATTCATAGAGAATGGTTTAAGACTTATAAATCAATCAATGATGGAGTCGTTTACAAGGGAAATGATGTCACATGTAATATTGTGTGAATTGGAACCATCCAACTGCAAATGTTTCATGGGACAGCTAAAATTTTAACTGATGTAAGACATGTACCTGAATTAAGGAAAAATCTCATTTCACTATGAGCACTAGACACTAATGGATATAAAACTGTTATTCAAGGTGGAGTAATGAAAATTTATAATGGAATTTTACTAGTAATGAAAACAAAGAAGGTTGGAAATCTTTTTCAGTTAGAAGGAAGAACAGAGTCAGATTATGTTTCTACGATGTCTGAAAATGATAGCAGTTCTATTCGTTTATGGCATCAAAGGTTGGGCCATATGAGCGAAAGAGGTTTAAAGATTTTGTCTGATCATAAGTTACTTCCTAATCTAAAGTCTGTTAAGTTAGATTTCTACAAACATTGTCTGTTTGGGAAACAAAGCAAGTAGAAGTTTAAAACTGGCAAAGATCATAGTAAGGGAATCCTTGATTATATCCATTCTGATGTTTGGGGTCCATCCCCTACAACCTCATATGGAGGATCGTCATATTTTGTATCTTTTATTGATGATTTCTCTAGAAAAGTGTGGGTCTACATGTTAAAAAGGAAGTCTGATGTATTTACATTTTTCAAACAGTTTAGAGCATTAGTTGAAAACATCACTGGAAGAACCATTAAATGTTTAAGAACTGACAATGGTGGTGAGTTTACTTCAAAGGAATTTGACAATTATTGCAAGGATGCTGGGATCAAAAGACATAAGACCACTGTATATACTTCTAAGCAAAATGGAGTTGCTGAATGCATGAACATGACTCTTTTAGAGAGAGCAAGGAGTATGCTTAGTAACGCCAATTTGCAGAAGGAATTGTGGACAGAAGCAGTGGCTACAACTTGTTATGTGATAAATCGATCACCATCAACGGCAATAGGATGCAAAATTCCTCAAGAGGTATGGAAAGGTCATCCTTGTCATTATTTTAAACTAAGAGTTTTTGGTTGTGATGCATATGCTCTAATGCTGAAACATCAACGTCCTAAATTAGATCCTAAATCAAAAAGATATATCTTTGTTGGATATGGTGATGGGACTAAGGGATATAGATTGTGGGATCCTACTACTCACAAGATCATCATCAACAGAGATGTTAAATTTAATGAATCCTCTCTTGCACATTTAGATGTAGATAATAAATTGAAACAGGATAATGTATTTGATTTTCAACACATTCAGTTTGAAACCAGTTCTGATGATAGTCAAGATGAACATGGTTTAGATTCAAGTCATGAACAAGTTTCAGATGCAGATCATGAACAAGTTTCAGATGTAGATCATGAACATGTTTCAAATGTTGATCATGAAGAAGTTCCTACAGATAATAATCAGCCAATTGTGGAAGTACCAGAAACATATTTAAGGAGGTCTACAAGAATGAAACGTCCTCCTAAAAGGTATGATGATTATGTTACCTTAGTTGCTTTTACTGCTAACGATGATAAACCTTTGTGCTATCAGGAAGTTGTAGAAGGTTCTAAAAGTGAAAATTGGAAAGCAGCTATGAAGGACGAGATGATGGCATTAGACAAGAATGGCACATGGGATCTGGTAGAACTTCCGAAAGACAGAAAAACTGTGGGATGTAAATGGGTTTTCAAATTGAAAAGGGGTGTTAACGATACAGAGGACAGATACAAAGCGAGGCTAGTCACAAAAGGTTTTTCTCAGAAAGCAGGCATTGACTTTCATGAGATATTTTCACTAGTTGTAAAAATAGTTTCAATTTGAATTGTATTAGCATTAGTCGCTTTACTTGATTTAGAATTACAACAACTAGATGTTAAAACTGCATTTTTACATGCAGATTTAGATGAGGAAATTTACATGGAACAACTAGAAGGTTTTGTTCAAAATTGCAACAAGAAATTTGTCTGTAGGCTCAAGAAATCATTGTATGTTCTGAAGCAGTCACCTCGACAATGGTACAAGAAATTTGATTCTTTCATGATGAGTCAAAATTATACAAGAAGTGAATATGATCATTGTGTTTACTTTAAGCAATTAAGTAATGGCATGTTCATTATCTCAGTGTTGTATGTTGACGATATGCTTTTAGCAAGCAAAAGCATAATAGAGATCAACAAGTTAAAGGCTCAAATGGCAAGGACATTTGATATGAAAGATCTAGGAGCAGCAAGACAGATTTTGGGCATGGAGATTTTTAGAGACAGGAGCAATGGCAAGCTGTGGCTATCAAAAAGAAGTATATTGAGAAAATACTCTTGAGGTTTGGTATGAACAATGTGAAGCCTGTGTCAGTCCCTTTAGCTTCCCATTTTAAGCTTTCTTCTAGTTTATGTCCTAATACAAATGAAGAAAAGGAATATATGTCTCGAATTTTGTATGCCAATGTAGTAGGTTGTTTGATGTATGCAATGGTTTGTGCTCGACCAGATATTTCACATGCAGTTGGGGTTGTCAGTAGGTATATGGAAAATCCAGGTAAAGAACACTGGTCAGCAGTGAAATGGGTGCTTCAGTATTTGAGAGGCACAAGTGATTATTGTATCACTTATAACAGGAGTAGTGAATTTGTTTACGGATATGTTGATTCCGATTTTGCAGGTGATTTGGATAAGAGAAGGTCAACATCAGGGTATGTCTTTACTCTTGCAGGTTGAGCTATTAGCTAGATTTCAAAGCTACAGAACATTGTTGCTTTATCCACTACTGAAGCAGAATACATAGCTGCTTCTCATGCTTGCAAAGAAGCGATTTGGTTGAAAGGTTTGTTTGGTGAGTTTGGTAGGTTATAGGACAACATCAAGTTATTTTGTGATAGTCAAAGTGCAATTCATTTGGCTAAGAATCTGGCCTATTATAGTAAATCAAAGCATATACCAATAAAGTACCATTTTGTAAGACAGGTTATCACTGAAAGGGGAGTCTCTCTTGAAAAAGTGCATACAAAGGAGAACTGTGCAGACATGTTCACGAAACCAGTTTTGTTAGAGAAGCTACGTTGGTGTTTGGCTTCTCTTGGCTTGAAGAAAAGATAAAAATAATAATGAAACAAGGTATCAAGATAATTGTTGTCAAGGTGGAGATTGTTGAGATTTTTTGTTTTATTAAATTGGGAAAAAATCTCATGCAGGTGACAACAATAAGATTCGTTGCTATATTAGCTCCATTTTGTTGAGGAGTTAATGCATCCTATATTTGTTGTGAGAGTGTTATGAAACCAACTCAAAAAAGATAGAAAAGATAGATCAACGCCTTAGAATTCAGCCTCTTCGAGGGGGCAACCTCCATAAATGAACAATTCTTGGATGATTCAAATGACAAAACCTCCTTTCTATATATAGGAGTCTAAGGAGTCACAATA
>APFE031221206.1:17060-48940 GCA_000404065.3 Pinus taeda | reverse complement strand
CTGCTCCGGGATCCCACTCATCCACTTCTCTCCTTTGTCAGCATGATGAAATGATTCTCTTTTGCCTTTCATCCCCGATGTTCATTCCGTACTTTCAGCAGACCGAGTATTGTATCATGTGTGGCTATCCCGCTCCGTATCCCCTTGTGACCAAGAAAACACTCGCATGCCTCAATCTGTGACTCCATGCCCAATGGTTCAAAACTTATAACACCTTACTGTGCCTCTTTATTCACAAATCCTACCTTCCTTCCAATCACAGTCAACATTCCCTCGAAGTCAGAAAGCTAGCCTAAAATCCTCAACTAAGGTTGAATCTATATCAACTAAGGTTGAATCTAAAGGAGAGAGCCCTCTCCGGTTGCAGGTGGGCTAGAACCTGCAATCAGAAGATTGGTTTGTGGTTACCTCGGCCGTATCCCTAATAGGAGCCTAGGGACAACCTGAGTGATAACACACCCTTCAGTATCTACTCATCATATATACATCAAGGAATATTGCAAGCCATTTAGGCACCCTCAAAGGAGGATGAACCAAGCACTTAAAGATATTGTTAAGGAAGAACTGTAGAAATTTCTTGATGCAGGATTCATCTATCCCATTTATAACAGTGAATGAGCCTCTCCTTTGGTGCTGGTGTAGGTTTTTAACCCCATAAATAGATTACTTACATACAAATTCTAGAACACAGAAAATAAACAATGTGAGAGCATAAAACATAAAACACATATACACAAAGATTTTCCCGTGGATCCCAAAATTAGGACTACTAGCTTGATTTTTCATTATCTTCCTTTCGATGTTATAATACATATTTATACATGCCAAAGCATCCAATACCATGGAATGAAGACCATCGCGTCCAATACCATGGACCAAAAACCATCGTGTCCAAAAAACCTGTGCAAAAGTCATGCACAAAATCATAGGTGGGTCCGCCCAACCCAATATACGGTCCAAAACCAAAATTTTCTGGGACACTCTCGCAGACCCCATAAAGTGGGGTTACATGTACACCTCAAACCCCCTTGTGAACCCCCACCCCCTGGGCTACCCAATCAGCACAATGAAGGGGGTGCTCCACCCCCCACAACCCCCTGGTGAACTACGTGGGCTAGTCGTGCAAAGAATATAACACAACCCAACATTCTCCCACTTGTTGTTTTCTTTCCACAGGGGGCCACAAGAGAGCTTAGTCATTTTTCTAGCCTTGAAACACCCATTGTTTCTCTAGACAAAGAAAACTTCTTAGAGCTCACAGATTTTGTCAATGCATCTACAATATTCTTCAAAGTGTCCACCGTTACCAGCAACACCTTTTTTTCTTTTATCATATCCCTCAAAAAGTGATACTGAACATCAATGTGCTTTGTCTTTGAATGATATGCAGGGTTCTTTGACAAGAAAATTGCACTTTGGTTATCACAGTCTATCCTTACAGCTTCCTATACTAACCCCATACTTGGACACAATCATTCTGACCAAATTTCTTCCTTGCTTGCATGAGTGGCTACCATGTATTCTGCCTCTGTAGTTGATAGTGCCACTACAAATTGTTTCTTACTCATCCAACTGACTGCACCTCCAAATAGGTTAAACACATAACTACTTGTAGATCTTCTCTAATCCAGATCTCTAACCCAGTCTACATCAACAAAGCCATGAATATGCAACACTCTGTCCAATCCTAGTATTCCTTGGTAGCACAAACCATAATCACTAGTTCCATGCAAATACCTGAAAACCCGCTTCACTATTGTCCAATGCTCCTTTGCAGGTTTTGACATAAACCTGCTCAATACTCCCACTGCATGTACAATGTCTGGTCTAGTACAGAGAATTGCATACATCAAGCTACCAACTACACTTGCATATGGAACACTGGACATGTCCTCTTACTCTTATTGTGTCTTGGGACACTGTTTAGAAGATATCCTCACACCTAAAGTAATAGTAACCTTCACCAGTTTACTATCCTACATATTAAACCTCTGTAGTATTGTCTCAACATACTTCCTCTGGTTCAACTAGAGCTTCGTCTTTTCTCGATTTCTTTTAATTTCCATGCCCAAAATATAGTTTCTAGCACCAAGATCTTTCATTTCGAAATTGGAGGACAATTGCGTCTTCAAATCCTGGATAATTTCTTTGTCATTTCCAACTAGCAACATATCATACACATACAAGACCAGATAAGTAACATGGTCACTAATTAATTTAAAATACAGACAGTGATCTGCTTTGCTTCTGGTGAAGCTAAGTATCCATATAAATGTATCAAATTTCTGATACCACATCCTTGGTGACTGCTTTAACCCGTACAAAGACTTCTTTAACTTGCATACTAGTTATTTCTTACCCTTAACCGCAAAGCCTTCAGGTTGCTTCATGTAGATATCCTTTTCCAGATCCCCGTGAAGAAATGTTGTCCTCACATCCATCTATTCTACCTCAAAATCAAAATAAGCAGCAATAGATAAAAGTAATCTAATAGAAGTTGCTTTGGCAACAAGAGAAAAAATATCACCAAAATCAATTCCTGCCACTTGGGAATAAACTTTTGCTACCAACTGAGCTTTATATTTCTCCACTTTTCCTTCTGCATTTGTCTTCTTCTTGAACACCCAATTACTACCAACGGGTTTCCTTCCAACCGGCAACTCCACCAGATCCCAACCCTCATTTTTATGCAAAGATGCCATTTCATCAGCCATGGCCTTTTTCTAGAGTTTTCCATCCTCTGAATTTATTGCTTCCTTCATAGTTTTGGGATAACCATTCGTAATAGATAAAGAAAAATTTGAATAGAAATCAAACAGACTATACCTTTCTGGTTACCTTCTTTCTCAAACTAATCTTCTCACAGCTGGATTTTGTGGCTCTTCATATTCTGATTCCTCCTCTACTGTAGAGTTTGATTCTTCTGCCTTTAGTTCAAACTCTGTCTTCTCAGGTTCCTTTGGTTGGACTTCATGTTTAATAACATATTTCACCTGTATGAACACCACATCTTAGCTATACACAACATTCCTTGTTACTGAGTTCCAAAGCTTATAACCCTTTAAACCATCCTTATACCCGATAAAGAAGCACTTTTCATATTTACTATCAAACTTGGTTCGTTTCTCCTTTGGAACATGCACATATGCATCACATCCAAATACCCTTAGATGTGAAAGAGAGGGTTTCTTACGAGTCCATACCTCTTGTGGAGTCTAATCCTCTAATGCTGATGAAGGTGACCTATTGGCTAGGTAACATGTAGTATCCACTGCCTCTGCCTAGAATTCCTATCCTAACCTGACACCACTAAGCATGCTTCTTACCTTTTCCATCAATTTCTTATTCATTCTTTCTGCAACTCCATTTTGCTGAGGTGTATATGGAGTAGTATTCTACTGTGCTATACCACACTTCTTGCAGAATTCTTAAAATTCCTTACTACAAAACTCTCCACCATTATCTATCCTCAACACCTTTATCTTCTTCTTTGTCTGGTTTTCCACTAGAGCCTTAAATTCTTTAAACCTGTCAAAGACTTCAGATTTCTTCTTAAGGAAATATATCCATATATTCCTTGAGAAGTCATCTATAAATGATACATAGTACACAGACATACCCAGTGATGGAACCTTCATAGGTCCAAACACATCACTGTGCACAAGCTCTAATATATGTTTTTCCCTCTTACCACTAGAGGGGAAACTCACCCGATCTACTTCTCGTATACACAATTTTCACAGAAATCAAAATGCAGAGAGTTATTACTCATACCTTTTACCATACCTTTACCATGAATTATTCGAAGGGCCTTCTCTCCAATATTTCCAAGCCTTTGATGCCACAGCACGGTCTTCTCTCCAGAGACCACTAGATTTTCTGCTCCACTTTTAGGAACAATGGAACTATTGCACCCATCAATAATAGTGCTACCTTGCAGCTTGTAGCCTCGTCAGATCCCTTTACTTTGTCAAGAGATTTAGATTTACAGTCCCTTTTAAAGTGGCCTTCCTTTCTGCATTTCCAGCACACCACCTTTATAGGTTTTCCTGGAGATTTAGATCTCCCTCTAGATTTAGATCTCCCACACGATGACTTATTTTTGTTTCTGTTCTAGGACCGTCCTCATACAGATAAGGCATCACCATTTTGGATCTCCATATTTTTTCATCGCATCTCCTCCATCAACAAGGTTGAGATTATTTCATCAAACTGCAAGGCAGTTGCATTGCTACCTATTGCAATAACCAGACTATCCCACAAATCTGGTAGAGAACACAACAAACTGATGCACTTCTCTTCATCTGAAATTTTAATATCAATAGATTTTAAGTGACTTACCACAGTATTAAATGCATTGAAATGCTATGTCACCAAGTCTCCATCTTTCATCCTTAGGTTATACAGCTTTTTCCGTAGGAACAGTTTATTCCCCAAAGACTTAGATTGGTACAAAGTCCCTAACTTGTCCCACAAAGCCTTTGCTATAGCTTCCCCTAACACATTCAGCAATACTAAATTTGAGAAACATAATTGTATTGTGCTTTGTTCCTTCCAATCAAATTTCTTCCATTCTTCATTTGACACTCTCGTTGGTTTAGTACCTGGATCTACTGCGATCCACTAATCTTTATCCACCAATAGATCCTCCATCTTGAGTTTCCACAAATCAAAACTCTGACCATTAAGCTTCTCGATCTCTATCTTTCCACTGCTCACCATCTTCTTTCACCACCAGAAACGATCTCGTAGATATCCCATTGAACCGGGTCTACCATAGGTCCAAGCGAAACCCCTCAGCAATAAAGGCGACCCCTTGAAGCCAAAACTACTCTGATACCAAATGTAGCTTTTAACCCCATACAAAAATTACGTACATATGAATTCTAAAACACAGAAAATAAATAATGCCAGAGCATAACACATAAAACACATATACACAAAGATTTTCCCCAGGATCCCAAAATGAGGACTACCAGCTTGAATTTTCATTATGTTCCTTTCAATGTTATAATACATATTTATACTTGTCAAATCATCCAATAAAATGGACTGAAAACCATCGCGTCCAATACCATAGACTGAAAATCATCGCGTCCAAAACAAATGTGTGAAAATCATGCACAAAACCATAGGTGGGTCGACCCAACCTAACATAGGGTCCAAAACCAAAATTTTCTAGGGCACTGCGCTCTGGACCCCATAAAGTGGGGTTATAGGTACACCTCAAACCCCCTATGACCCCCCCCCACCCCCGGCTACACAATTGGCGCAATGAAGGGAGTGCTCTTCCCCCCCTCTAATCCCCCGGTTAACTATGTGGGCTAGTTGTGGAAAGAATATAACACAACCTGGCAGCTGGTGCCAAGGAAAAATGGAAAGTGGAGAATCTATGTCGATTATCAGGAATTGAACAAAGACACCAAAAAAATACCACTTTCCTTTACCTTTCATAAATCAAGTGTTACACGATCTGGCAGGGAAAAAGTTTTTCTCCTTCCTAGATGGGTTGAGTAGGTACAATAAGATTCAAATTAGCCTAGAAGACCAAGATAAGACCACTTTCACTTGTCCTTTGGGTACCTTTGCATATTGAGTCCCTCCTTTTGTTTTGTGCAACACTCCAGCCACTTTCCAAAGAGCGGTAATGAGTATTTTCCCTGAAATGGTTCATGATACAGTAGAAATACCCATGGATGATTTTACTCCTTATGGCTCTAACTTTTAGGAAGCTTTATCTAACCTAGGAAACGTTGTAGATAAGATTATTGAGATGAACCTATCCCTTAGTCTAGAAAAATGTGAATTTTTCATGACTGAAGGGACTATGGTAGGTCATGCAATATCTCAACAAAGACTATAGGTCGACCTAAACAAAATTGCCATCATTGAAAGGGTCCCACCTCCTTAAAAGGTGAGATATGTCAGAATTTTCCTAGGCTTAGCTAGATATTACAGAAGATTCATTGAGGACTTCAGCAAGATAGCCTCTCCTTTGTTTAGGCTCCTAGACAAAGATGTTGAGATCATATGTTCGGAAAACTATCAAGAAGCCCTAGATACCTTGTTGTGCAAGCTTCTGATAGCCCCAATTCTCAGAGGCCCAAACTGGGCCCTACCATTTCACATTCACACAGATGCTTCGAATAATGTGATAGGAGCAGCTTTAGGACAAGCTGAGGAAAAGTTACCTTATGTCATATACTTTATAAGCAAAAACTTGTCAAAGGCAGAGTTGAACTATAAAGTGACCGAGAAGGAACTCCTAGCTATCGTGCATTCCTTAAGCAAATTTAGAAATTATATCATAGGCTATCAAAATTTTATGCACATTGATCATGCTGCAATTAGATATTTAACGAACAAACCAGATTTAAATTCCTGCATTATTAGATGGTTGGTTTTACCACAGTAGTTTGATTTAATAATTATTGATAAGCCTGGTAAAGAGAATGTTGTTCCTGACTTTTTGTCTAGAGTGAATTTTCCTACAAGTGAAGAAGGAATGGTGGATGACCAAATGCCAGACCAATACCTATTTTCTATATCAATACTCTCCATGGTTTGATGATATAGAAAACTACTTAGTTTCAGCACAATTTCCACCACACCTATTCTCAAAAGAGAAGAGCAGGATAGTAAGGAATAGCCCCTATTTCACCTTGACTGGAGGAAATCTATTCAAACTTGGCCCATATCAGATCTTAAGAAGATGTGTTAGGGAGGAGGAAATCTTTGACATCCACCTGATCTGTCATGATGGGCCTTATGGAGGTCATTTTGTAGCAAAAAGAACCACCTTAAAGATATTGCAAGTAGGCTACTACTGGCCAACTCTTTATTAGAATGTGAGGAGATACATGAGCCAGTTTGATCGGTGTTAGAGGATGGGGAGACCCACTCCAAAGGATGAAATTCCCATGCAGCCTCAAGTGAAATTTGAGCCATTTGAGAAATGGGGCATGGACGTTGTGGGGCTTCTCAACCCCCCTTCAAAGCAGAAGTAGTACATCATTATGTGCACCGAATACCTAACAATGTGGGTAGAGACAAAAGCAATAAAAGTAGCGACAAAGGAAAAAGTAGATGATTTTTTGAGTGAAAACATATTCTACAATTTTGGGTATCGAAGAGAGTTGGTCACAGACCTAGGAAGTCAGTTCACTTCCAACCTAATTGAAGACCTTCCCACACATCATAAGATCGAGCACAGGACGTCCACCCCTTACCATCCACACACCAATGGGAAAGTGGAGGTCACTAACAGATCTTTGGAAGGTATCCTAACCCAGGTAGTGAGTAGCAACATAAAAGACTAGGCGAAGAAATTAGTTGAGGCCACATGGACCTACAACACGACATAGAAGACCACTGCAGGTTCACAACCTATGAACTAGTCTATGGGAAGAAGGCTTTGGTGTTAATAGAGTTTGAATTAAATACCCTAAGGAAGGTAGCTCAGGTGGACCTAGACCTCCACCATGCACAGAGGGATTATTTCAGCTTAATGGATTGGATGAATACAGGTTGCAAGCCCTTCTCCATACAAAGGTAATTCAGCTTCTGAGAAAGATGGCGTGAAAATAATATCAAGGAGAAGAAATTCCATGATGAAGATTGGACACTACTCTATGATTTAAGATACAAACATTCCAAAGGCAAGTTGAGGACATGATGGATGGGATCCTACACTGTGGAGAAATGCAATGATAATGGTTCAGTTCTGATCAGAACCATTGATCATGAAGCCATCCCTATGCTTGTTAATGGACATCGGTTGAAAGTCTACAAGAAACCCCTCTCCAAGTGATAGTTTATTGAAGATTTGAATAAAATACTGATGGTAGTGGAGCATGTCTCAGCTTCCATTTCACCCACTCACTAAAGAAAAAAATATAAAGTAAGGACTCAAGTGAAAACCTCCATGGGGCACGTGAGTCCCATGATTGGGATGAAAACCTATTCCAATGTGGCCTAGTGATGAAAAGAGAGGAAAAAATAATAATATCCCTTGGTGGAAGCCTCCCTTGGAGGTTCTCAGGTTAGGCAATTAAGGTGATAACCTCTTTGAGGCGCCCTAGTTGTTTTCGAAAAAAGAGAGAAAAGAAAAATTATTTTTTGTTGCATTGCAGGTTTGCAAAAGGACTATAGGAAGCAGAAGAAGGTGCCAAGGGAACCTTGACATTCACACCAACATCCATCTCACCTTCTCCACAACTTCCTCCATCCTATTGGCATCTCTTTCACCCCACTATACTTTTCTTCCAAAACTCTGTTTTCTACAGGAGGCTCCTGTAGGAATTACAGAGAGCCAAAAATGTCTACAGAAGGCAATTTGAGGGACCAAGAGAGGTTCACGAGGAACCTATCATCCCTCTTACCACCTTACAGCCTCGTTGGTATCATTTTGAAGCCTGCATCACATCCCCAAGCATCATTTCTTTTCCTGTCCAAGAAAAACACAAAAAGAAACAATTTTTTCCAATATGAAAAAAACAAAGATAAAAAAGGAACCAATAATATTACCTGAAGCTTATCTATTTTCCCTCCGTTATGCATGACATCTATGGCATTATTATTGAGCTCCAAGCATAGGAGAAGTTGAAGTTTCAAGGGGAGAATTAGCTATAGGAGCTCCTGTAGGAATTCCTGTAGCAGTTGATCCCATAAAAGTCCACCACCAATAGTAAAAGAGTGCACATCTAAAGGCTGGAAAGGCATATGCAGCTTAGCTCTAGCAAAAGAAGAACCTATAAAAGTCCACAATCACACATTAGCTAGCAGAGACAACATGCATGAAGAAGAATGAAGGCATGTAGCAGAGAGAGCCACAACACCTCAAAAAAAATCACTCAGATCACAGGTAAGTAACTAAATTAGTCCTCTATTTTCATTTATGTAATTAGGAGTCATACGAAGGCAAGAAGATGGTTGAGATTGAACGAGGAAAATATTGCTAGTTAACTTGGCTACATTCATCATGTTGACTCCACTCATTCGAGATGTCACCCACACATGCTCATGGTAAACTCAAGAAAAAGATGCCAAGGACAGGTAGTGGAGGAAAAGTGAACTCCGATGTAATAATGAGGGATGATTATGAGGAGGGGCCAAGATGACCAAGTAAGTGGGGACCATGTTATCGGGAAAACTAGTGGCCATTCAGAGCTACTAGTCCCACTAAGACGGGTAGCTATCTTAGAAACAAACAAACTAAAGTTACTTGTGTTTTCCTTTATGAGAGATAGATGAGAGAGAAGCAGAGAGTACCAACCTCAGTCTTTCACTTGGTTCCTTGCTTGTTTCCTCCCTCCTTTGACAGAGCTTTTCCACTCCTTCCTTACTTGTCCTACTTCAAAGAACACCTATTGAGTCAAAGAAGCATAATACCATCAAATCATAGAGATCTATAACCATAAGCAATATAGAATCAGATGTATATTAACCATACAAATGCATATATCAATACAAGATTCAGAAATATACAAGAATATGGAGGAAAATTCAAATAGCTTTATCGATAGAAGTAGTAGAAGAGAGGATTTCAACCAAGTTGTCAGATCCAGTGCCATCCTCCCAGCATGAAAGCCCTCTTCACCTCATGAAAATGTATATCACCCAACAATATATTGTTGCACAGAGAAACCAACAACACTTCCTTACAAAATACAAAATTCCAGTCTCTGGATCTCTAGGATCAGGGATCCATATATAGATATTTGTAGGTGGGTGAGTCAGCTACTGGGATTTTTATTAGTGTCATTTATCTGATAGTTCTTGGTTCCACCTGGAGATTTCATGATCTCTTACCCATCCCTAGGTGAATTCAGAGAGGCAAGTGTCAAATGGGTAGTTTCTAGAAGATTCTCTAGGTTTCCACCTAGCTAACTACCTCTGCCATTTGTCTGCTCTTGCTCACCACACCCTACAGAAGGGATTTTTTAGTATATATCACACCTATTTCATGGATCAGGTGAGATGCATCGCACCCTTAGCACTGAGCAGCGTGTATGGTCCAGTTTTGACCAGTTCTGAGTAGGTTTTATGGGAGAATTTCTAGGAGATGATGTAATCAGCTGACCTTGTTCCTTTAGGGCATGAAACAACACTTTTAGGGGCTTATAAGCCCTTGGTTTATGGACATATGAGATTGGGGTTATAGTGCCCAAATATGTCTATAATAGTTTCCCTCTAAAGCATGAGGTCATAAATCTTCTGATGTTGGGTGAAATTCTTTATCATGAGGATACAAGGTTTTTTGAACTGGAAGGCGACCTATAATAAGATACAATACAATAAATTATCTTCATAATATTCTCATGATCTAGCTAAGGTAGGCATTCCCATGCTTAACTTTATAAATTCATTTTCATGTACATATGATAGACAACAGTCTGTGTGACAGATTGGTGATTTTAGTAGAGCCATCATCCTTTGGCTTGGATGATTATTTGTGCAGCTACGATGTAAATTTGATGTCTTTATTTTCTTGAATATATCGCAGCCCAAATGGATGAAACCAGATCTAGGGTCTTCAAACTTGTTCAATATTCGCCTTATGTACAAGTCGATCCATGTGAAAAGATGTTCTAATGTCGAACATGGAAAGACATCGCCTGATTACTAGCCAATGATGTAAGCTATTAACAAGCACACGAGGAATCACTGATAATGATAATGACCCTCAAGGTACCGTAGTGTATTTAACATGGTGCGAATACATGAGTCGATGTTGAACACCATGCAAAATCTTTCAATCGAAGGCCATTGATGTAAACCTGTCCCTGGAAGTGAGAAACTTGCCATTGTGGCATGCAAGCTTCAAAGTACTGAAAGGGTTGTTCTTAAGCAAACTTCTTGGATAATGAGTTGATGTCAACAAGAAGTGACCCATCATAGGAGGGCCTTAATGAATCCCACATCTACGATGAAAAACAGAGCGAATGATTTTGTGGAGGTGAAAATGATTTGATGATACAAGGTTCAGGGTGGCAGACATGAAAGAATGAAGTGTGAAGGTATTGCAACAGATGAGATGTTAGCTGGGTTGGTGAATTCTCTGAGAGACTTCACGTGAACATATCAGTGACACTAAAATGGATTGGTAGCATAAACCCCAACAATGGATTGTATGGAAGACCGATGGTGATGTGACCAGTGAATGGAAGAACCCCACCCGGCTCAATCATGGTGATGTAGTGAAAGTGTCATGTTCAAGTGCGACCTGCTACCAATGAAGTTCTTCGAGTTTTCTTCACAATTTTTCCCAATTCATTGTTGACCAGTACCTCTTAATTTCTGTCAAGCTTGAGGAGGATAACATATGCTTGTTCTATAATTTTATCGAGCCTAGCGATAGTGAAACTCGCTCTTGCCTATAATGGACAAGTTTGTTGCTATCTTTTTAACAACGTCAACAACAAGGATAACTTGGCACTTTTCAATTTTAGAGAGTCTGAAAAGAGACGGAAATGAAACTCTAGTAATCCTTTTTCATAGTATAATCCAGTAAGTCTGAAAAAGTATAAAATAATACAAAAGGGATGACTTTTCCAATCACTTTAATGAGCCAAAAATAAACAAGCACTCGATATTTTTGTGTAATTATCCCTCAGGTCCAAAAAGATTAAAATAAAAGAGGGATGGCACTTCCAATCACTTTAACGAGCTAGAGAGGCCAATTTCTTGGCAATCTTTTTATATTTTATGAGTTTAAAAAGAGCTTAAAAGAGACTCATCTTTGAGGAACGAGTGATATTTTCGGGTGGAAGCTGGTTCCAAGTGAGGTTTGGAACTTTTCAATCATGGCAGTGTAAAGAAGATGGCTAACAGAATCACTCATTGCAGCTGTTCCTCAAAAGGGTAAAGAATCAAGTGGAGGCGGATGATTGGCTAAAAAGTGGAGGTGATGGTAACAACACGATCAAGGCTCAAGAGTTGATAGTAATGCGATCAGAAAGGTTACATACCAGAAGTGAGTTCATTTTTTAGCGTGCGTAAACTTTGGGGGAACATATGCTCATAGTTGGGATTATTTTTTAATGAGCTTGAACTTTGCAGAAACATTGCTCATGATAATAGTCAAAGATGTTCGATTCACTATTAACACTATGTTCTCTTGACAAACACACTATCTGTTCAATTACTCCATCAAACTGATTAGAAATGTTTATACATGCTTGAAAATGAGTAAAAAACTAATACCTTACTCGAATTACATGATCAATAACATAAAAGCAGTTTTTACCTCTTATTTTACCATTTCATTCAAATTTGGGATTGTTGGAGCTAAGAAGGTGGTTTTCCCCTAGATTTTCATCAGCTAATTTCAAGAGATTCTGTGGATGGTTTTTGGCACCATCTAGGCCAAGTAGGAGCTAAACTTGAGCTCTTCAATTGAATTCTTTAATTTTCTGCTTCTGAGCATGTTTTCGTACTTTTTTGAGCCTCTGGAGCTTGAACATTTCATTCTCTCTCCATCGCAGCTATTACACATCGAAAGTTGCAATGCATACTAAGCTGGCCATTGGCCAATTAGTATGCATCCCACCCAATACATAGCTAGGGTGCGATGGGCGCAAGGAGGAAAGTTTATGCACTAATTTTTCATGGAGTTTTTTCCAGTTTTTGCCCAAATCAAGATCCCAATTCTTCACTTATTTGTTTTTCAGATATTCATCGGAGCAAGATGGTCATTACATGGCATGAATGCAAGCCTGAAGAGGAGGACATGATTGCCTTACATGACCAAAGTACAGTAACTGCATTGCGGAACTATGGCTTGCTCAAGTTCTTCTGCATATCTAGCATGAGGCAACAAATTAACTTGTTGCAATATCTGCTCAGTGCCTGGGGTCCCACCAACCAAGTGTTCCAGATTAGAGGTAAATCCATCCCTTTGACTGTTGAGGATGTCTACTTTTTGACTGGTTTGTCGAGGCGTGGTGCCCCTCTCTCACTATCAGGTTCCACCCATGTGGGTAAATCCATGAGGGATTACATTCACCAATATTGTAGAGATGGATCTCAGCAGAGCAGGGATGGAAAGATCAGTATTAGAGACATTACTAACTAGTCCTTGAGGACTATCTTATTCACCTTTGCAAGATTGGTTGGCAGCGCGGCTCTTCACTTGGCCAACATGTCTGTTGAAGTAGCGAAAATTGGGTTTACAACAAGGAGGATACCCACTCAGTCCAAACCTTGGTTAGCAGCTCCTTTTCCATTTGGTATAGTGGGTCTGACTGGGGATATGGGACCAGTTTCCCAATATATGTGTGTGTGTGTTGAGAATTCATATTTCCTTTCTAAGAGTTCCTAAGTGAAATGTTTTTATTCTAAATCTAATCCAACGACATGCAATTGTATTTTAATAAACATAAATATCTAATTCTAAACTAACCCGGGATGTAATATTTCCATTATGTGATCTAAAATGATTTCAAATAACAATTGGTAATAAATATCATTCAACTGCTATGAGAAAAGAATTCAATAAAGATAAACCATTTCATATAAAAAGTTACATGAAACAGTTGTGATAAACATATCGCATAATAAGCTACTCATATATTAAGCACAAATAAATAGCTATCACCGTACAAAAGTTCCAAACGATAACTCAAGCATTCACACATTCATACATAAATAACTAAAAATGAATATCATTTTAACACATAGGTAGAAATAGTTAAGAGGTAAAAGTACCATTTATAACTAGTTATACTCATGAGCTTTAAGCAATAATGATTTATCTCTTCTTAATCCAACATCTACTAAGAGTACAACAGTGCAACATCAGTAGTAGATATTAAATGCAAATATCAATAAATCATGTTCCATTCATTCATCAAAACCTCCTTAGAGGGTGCAAAAGTGCATGTTCTAAGGACAAGTTTTTGACAAATTTCAGGATCCTTCTCTAAATGCATGAGAAGGGTCTAAATATCTAAAAATAATTTATTACAAAAATGTAGGATGTGGTTTAAATGACCGTCCTCATTTCAGGCGGAAATAACACAAAATTAACACTAAAACTGAATCTAAACTAAAACTAACAACTAACTATCTGTGTATCTGTTCCTTGAAATCACAAGCATTAATCATTTGCTTGAGGAGAGTTGGCTCGTTGAATTCTGACTTTAGCTATCCTACGAAAATGAAATCGATAAGAGCTGGTGTCATCTCCTTGGCAGAATTGATGATACATTTGAGAGTCATACACTAACTATGTGGTTTTACCAAATACATTCAGTAAGAATCCTAATTCAACTTAGCTAATATTTTGATTGATTCTGCCCTTTCTTAAGCCTTCTATCTCCAGCCTGTCTGCAGATGTTGTACATATCTACATACCACTTTGAGGATATCTATGATGAATACCACTAGTTTTAGTGTTCAAGTTTTGCCTTTTGCCTCTAGCAGTTTTTCCTGCAAATTTCTGGGCTTATAGGCGACTGAGCAATTAGAGGCTTTCCTCTTCAAGGCATTTTTATGCATCAGAAACTGCCTCCATTTCTTGATTCAGGCTTCCCTGGTGCGAGTTTCGCCTCTTGCATGCTTTTTGTTAGAGGATATAAAGCTTAAATTTTGTTGAAATAATGACTCCATGAGTTCTTGACCCCGATTCTTAAATTGTATGTTTGTGACATCAGCGCTATCCAACACCCATTTAACCATGTCCGTGTATGGAAGAATTTTGGGCCTCTCCACTATCCGGTGCAAGAACAAACATGCCAGTTCTATAATAGATGCCTTAGAAGACCCATGTGAGCCTACAATAGCTATAACCTCCATCATTTTAGGATTTTCTTCCTCAAGTAGATTGTACATGCCTTCCTAAGTAGTAATGTTGGAATCTTTGTTACAGGCGGTGTCTTTGTATAAGGGCGTCATTTCATTGTCTTCAAAACATGGAGCTTTACCCTTCTTTCCCATAATATCTTGAACACTTCTATGTATAGTTCTCTTCTCTTTGTTCCTGGAGTTTACAAATGAGGTGAGAATAATGATAAGAAAAAGGTGATGGGAAAGCTTTAAATGCCAAAAACATATAAAATATACCATCTTACGTGAAATGGCTCTTCGATCAGATCAAAACCATAATTCATTAATGCTTGCCAACTAAATCATTGACTAACATTAACGCGCATAATTGGTTCTCGGTTTATGGAAAAATCTTTTTCGAACAACAAGCCCTGAAGACTTGCGATAAGGAGATTTGCAATTTACTTCACAATATCGCTAGTTCATAGCATATGAAAATCATCCATTAACGTGTTTTCAGAAAAATGTGATTTGCGATATGCACCACCGCATATTAGTGATTTGAAGTATTTCAACTTTAAGTGACGTTTGAGGCATGTGATGCGATGAATGTTCTTAGTGCACAGTTTCACATCGCTATTTCGCAACTTGGAATTCCGCTTATAGGAAGGCATTTGTTATCACCCCAAGAAACTCTCCTAGGTTGTATCTCGAAGATGCTTGAGAACATTACAAACTCAACAAAAATATTGGAAATTGGATGAATGGAAGTAATGATGCATATTGAAGCCAGATAACCACTTCTACTATGCTTGACCCTAGACATGGGTGAACACCCCCGGACTACAAGGCTTTAGACCACCAGCTACTCACAGTTCGAGGATTAAGCAAATATGGAGAAAAACAACGACACCAACAGATGTACAAGACCATGTGATGGCCATCTGCAACTAGTTAAGAGGTTTGTAAATCAGGATGACAGCTCTCTGGCACTAAGAAAACAGAAACCTGCATAGCACATTCAATGATACATACTATATTCTAAGACAGAGGTGGGATGATAGCACCTCTATTGCTAAACATTAAGAGCACATGAAAATACATAACAGGCACAACCTGGAAGAAATAAGAAGTGGATTGTGATTAACAGCAAAAGAAGCTTGCATTAGCTGAAAATGAAGAACAGATGTTGTAGGTATCACAGTAGTTACAGTATCTAGAAGTTGAACCTTACATCAAAACCAAAACCATCAACCCTATTAAATTTTGAGTTCTGGATATATATAGAGGTTGATTACAAAAATATCTGCTATTCTATGCGTAGAGGGGTCATAATGGACCACCAACCACATTAACTATCTAAAATGGGTCTCTGCTACATTCTTCTTGATTTAATGAATTAATTTGACATTCTTTGGTGTTCTGTTGTACTGCTCGAGTAGGTGAAGAAAAATATGGATGAAATTCCATGCCTGATAAATGTTTTAACTACTCGAGGCTTGTCCTTCTCGTCCTTCAGCCATACTACTCTTGAATGCAGTTATTGAAGAATAACTATGTCGGGTACAGGTAGTTGATCATCGCCATCCTTCGGGAGCATGGATCAGTCAAAGGAGTGTGGACTTCATGATGGGTGAACACAGTGAAAGTAGGAATGAGGTTATCCATCGGGTTACAGAGATCAATGGCGGAGATCAATTTGTAGAGGGTATCAGGAGAAGTGGGAGCAAGGAGATCACAGGCCCTTGGATCACAGGCAGACAGATTCAACGATGATTGGGTGGCGGACATACACGGGGTTTAACCCGCGTAGACATGCAGATAGGCGGTAAGCAATATTACCCCCACTACTTTTAGGAGGTGGTGGTAATCGTACAAAGAAGCGCAATCACAATTAGTGGGTGAAACATGGCGGAGGAAAACCGCTTTTCCTTTGGGTTAATGAGTGGGTAGCTCATGCGAACGGAGGTGCGAACACCGTCGGATCGTGCGATAAATGATCAGATGGTAGGGGTTGATTATGAACTTTTTATTGATGTGTGGAAAACGACAAGTTATGGTGTGCAGTCACATGCATATAGTCATATGTTTTCAAACTTTAGCCCTGAGGGGATAGACAGAACAAGGGATTACACAAGGTTTCAGAGACAAAATGGAGGAAAACAGGGGGAATGGGAGGTTATGGAGTTATAAGGAAAATGAAGGAGAAGATGAAACAACTGCTGCAAGGTCCTTTTAAGCATAACCAGCGCTGTTAGACCTACTTTTCTATCCATCGAATCTTGCAGAATATAGCAAAGATAACACTGGCTCCTTCTAGGGATGAGATCCTCCCTGTGAGGTCTTAAGAACTTGCAGATCAATGCCTTTCCTGTGAAAAACAAAATAGCAAAATTTCCTAGTGTTCCATTGGGCATGGAGTCTACTTGCTTATACTAAACTGATAAAACAGAATATTTACAATTTTTTAAGGAAAAAATACCTTAAATCACATAAATTTTAAGAAAACGCCCATTAACTACGCCATCAAAAAATGCTTCTCCCCCAATACTTTTCAGTATGAAGGTATTGTTCCCTTGAATCTAAGAAATGACAAAAGGCCATGTACATAAAGCATCAAATTTCCCATGATTTCCTTTCTTTTCGTTTAGTGCATCCCACTTTACGACCAAATCTCCAACCAGAAAATTATCTGATTTTCTCTTTCTGTCAAAAGTTTCATTGATCTTTTGTTGATGTGCTACAACCCTTTCAACTAGTTATTCTCTAATTTGATATACCACTGCTAAATCAATGATTCTTTGTGCCAAGAATTCTTCCTCGTTCTGCTCTTTTTGTAGAAATTTTGCCACGGGGAGAGTGAGCTGGACTAGAAATATTGCTTCTGTGCCATATACCAGCTTGAATGGAGAATTCCCTGTGGATCTTTTAATGGTCACTCTGTCGGCCCAAAGTGCATATTTGAGCTTGGAATCCCAGTTCTTCTTGTTATCATCCAAGAACTTTTTAATTATACTTATTAAACTCTTGTTGGAAGATTCTGCTAGACCATTTCCTTGAGGACAATAGGAGGTGGAATGAACCAGTTTAATGCCCATTGAATTACACATTTCCACCAACTCTTTTGCTATGAAGGCTACTACATTATGAGTAACTAATTTATGTGTACAACCAAATCTAGTAAAGATATTTTCTATTAAAAACTTCATGACCACATTATGATGAGCCTTCCTGGTAGGGATCGCTTCGACCCACTTGGTAAAATAATCAGTGGCTACTAATATCCATCTGTGCTGACCATTAGAATGTGGATTGATTTCTCCAATGAAATCCAAGCCCCACTGCTGAAAAAGTCCCTTTGCATGTATTGGTTTTAAGGGAGGGACTTCAACTGATGTTTGCCTTGAAATCTTTGGCACTTGTCATAATATTTAACAAATGAAAATACATCAAAAAATAAAGAGGGCCAGTATTATCCAGCTCTGAGGTTTTTATGAGTTGTAGTCTTCCAATAATGGTGCCCTCCACACATGCGAGAATGAAATTGCTGCATGACTTCCATTGCTTGTTCTTTGCCCAAACACCTTAAAAGCATTCTAGTGGGGTTCCTCCAATAGAGCAGATTTTCATTAATGAAATACATTGCTGCTCTGAGCTTTATAGTTCTAGCTTGACTTTGAGTACAGCATGGAGGGATTTCTAGCTTCAACAAGAATTTGACTATTGTAGAATACGAGTCACAAGAAGCTAGATTTTCTGCCACTAACTGCTTTCCTTGTAGTTCAGCTGCTTCCTCTTCTGTTTGACCATTTCTTGCATCTGTGATCATGAGATTAATGTCCATAGTTCTGCAATTCTCTTCAGTTATTAACTTGGCAAGATCGTGGCCTCTGACGAGTATGATGGGCTTCAATTTTATATTAAACTAAGTTAATTTTGCAATCTGTCTAGCCCTTCTTCCATTAGCATCAGGTTGTGTTAGGATAACTTTTATTGCAGCAGAAGATACATATGCAATTATCTTAGAATGCAGAATGTACATTCTGAATGCTTTCAAGGACTTGATAAGAGCATATGCATGTTTCTGCATAATATCATACCTCATCTCAGCATCCCTTAATGTTTTGCTGAAGAATGCCACTAGATGCTCGAAGCGCTCTTCATCTGCTTGCAATAAAACTATTGCAATGGTGTCTTCAGAGGCAAATCAAATATGTGGAACTCCTTGCTATAATCCAGACTACTTAAAGTGGGAGCTTCCATAATAGCCTACTTAATGGAATCATATGATTTTCTTTCTACCTCAGACCATTTTATCTCTGACCCCTTCTTCAACACGGAGGAAATATGTTTCACATGTTCAGCAAAATTCGGTATAAACATCCTCACAAAATTAATTTTTCCTAGAAAGGATTGAATGTCCTTCTTTGATCTTGAGACAAAAAAATTATGTATGGCATTTACTCTTTCTGGGTCAATTTGGACACCTGCAGTAGAAACAACATGTCCTAACATCTTGCCTTCTTCTAAAGCAAATTGTGATTTTTTAGGATTGACAGAGATCCCAAACCTCTTGCACTTCAAAAACAATTTTTTCAAATGCTGTAAATGACTTTAATGGCTGCTGGAGTATACTATTATCTCATCAAGGTAGATAAGGACAACTATATCCATAGCTCTCTGAAATGTGGCTCCAGCATTCATCAATCCAAAAGGAATTTTGGAATAAATGAAAGTACCCTAAGGAGTAGTAAATACAATCTTTTCTTGATCATCTAGGTGTACAATGATATGATTAAAGCCTCAAAATCCATCTATGAAAGACAGCACTTTGGCTCCTGAGACCTTCTGTAGCAAGTGCTCGATCTTTGGTAAAGGATAGTTGTCTTTCCTAGAGAATTTGTTTAAGTTTCTGAAATCAACACAGAGTCCGATTTCTCCACTTTGCTTCCTCACCACCACCATGTTGGCTACCCATTTTGAATATCTCAGGGGAACAATAATTTTGGCATCCGCCAATTTTTTAATTTCTTTTTCAATAAGAGGAAGAAGCATAGGATTTATTGGTCTCAGCTTCTGTTTGAAAGGTATGGTCTCTTCCTCCAGAGGGATTTGATGTTGAATAATCTTTCTATCATAGGTTTTTAGGTCACTATATTCCCACGCAAACACATCAGCAAATTTCTTCATTAATTTGTAGTATTCAGAACTTTGGTCAACAGACAGACGAGTAGACAGATTTATGTATCTAGGCTGACCTGGGCTCCCTATGTCATGCTCACAGACTGTAGACTGATCTTCTTTTCGGACAGCCTGATAAGGCACATCATTCTGGTCAAACAGTCTTTCTACAGGAATTAGACCCTTGGGAATATGATTGTTGGGGAGCTGGACAATACTATCTTTGCCAATTTTATTTCTAAGCTGGGCTTGGGGATTTTCTTCCAAAACTTCATTTTCTTGGTCAATTTACATTTCAGAAAATTCATCAATGACTTGCAGAAACCTATTCACTTCATCATCATCTTCAAAAACTTTCTAATGGTGGACATTATTAGGAAAGGATGGTCTATATTTCATTTGGACTTCGTAAACTAGTCTAGGAGGCATGGGAGGCATAAACATGCTAGCAGACACAACAAGGGAATGAGCAAGCTGATTTTTTGATATAGGGATTATGAGATGCAAAAACTATCAAAACAATCTTTGAGTCTCCATACCTCATCTCTGTATGCTTTCAAGCTTGGGTGCTTTGCCTGAAATGTTTTATTTACTTGCTAAATAATCAGGTCAACATCTCCAAATACCTTTATATTCTTGTTTCCTCTGTCTATTTCTATGTTAAGGCCCAAGAGCAGAGACTCGTACTCTGCTATATTATTTGTGACTTGAAAAGCCAGCTTAAAATATAGTTGTGTGCTTTTTTCTTCTGGATATATCAGCACCACCCTTGCTCCTGCAGTCTCCTTGGAACATGATCCATCAAAGAACATCTTGTAAACCTGACTTCCTGGCTCTTCCTTGGCTTGAACAACTAGATTCTTGAGCTGCAATGAGGCCTTTTGAGATTCTTCTATTTCGAGAATGCATGCTCCAAAATCAGTGTCCACAGTATATATGGGATGATTTTTAGGATTCTTCTCATCACTGATGATATATGCCAATTGTTCTTCTTTCTATAATCTCCTGCTTTCTCCTCCAAAAAATGGGATAATGGCATAAGATAAATCATTATGTAATGTCCCACCTAGTCTCTTAATCCGTCCTCTAGACAATAGCATGCCATATGTGGGAGGGACATCTACTACCACAATGTCCATCATCATACTTTTCATGGGCATCTGAGTTAGGGTAATAGCCAAATCTTTTATCAGTCCTAGACACTTCACTTCATTTAATCAAAAGAAAATAAATCATAATAAGGTCGGGTAATGTCAAGGCCTAACTCTTCCATGATAGCTTTTGGCATCAGATTGTCGCTAGCAAAAGTGTCTAGCAGGAAATTGTGGAAGATTTTGTCATTAATGTTCAAGGAGACATAAAAAGATGGAGAATTATTATCAGCGGGTCCAATCATGGGGCTAAGCACAATGGTAGTCTTATCATCTTACAAATTGTCGGAGTCAATGGAGGTTTGTGAGGGTCTCAGTTCAAGGGCTTCAAGGATAGGTTTTCTAAACAACTCACTCTTTAAAAGTTCTATCAGAGGCACAAATATTTTCAACTTTTGTACTTCTCACTCAAAGCTAAAAGGAGAGGGAAATTTGTCAGAACCTCTTACCTCTTGAACTAGAGCTTTGAGGATGACTGGATCAGTTGCTGGTCTCTTCTCTATGCTATTATTTGAATCTATTTGGACTGTTGCTCCTTGGGAAGGGTTCTCCTTGACATTTTTTGCATTCGACCTCAGGTTATATCTTTGTTGTTCACCAGTCTGTAGGGCAGCCTTTCTGTCCCACTCTTGATTGTCTTATTCTTGCAACAAAGAGTGTTCATACTTAGTGAATGTCAAGAAAGCAACACTGCCTTTATCTTCCATGCAATGAATTTCATCCTCATCTTAAATTTGTTCTTCCTACATAACTACATTTTGAAAAGGAGCTTTAACTTTATGTTCTTCATTTGGTTCTTTACCCCTCTGAATGATTTGTAACTGTTCATTTGCTCTTCTATATGGATTTGAATTTCTTGGAGCAAATGTGTTCTTCTACCTTGCCTTTCCTGAGTTCTGCTCAATCTTCAGCTTAGATATCCGAGCAGCCAATGAATCTATCATCCTAGTCATTTTATCTAATTTATGCTCTGATGAATAAGTAGAGGAAGAAGAATCCTCACCTCTCTGCCTTCTTCTGTCAGCATGACTTTTAATCTTTTCTGTAGCCATAATATTAGATTCTAATTCTAGAGTTGCGTCTTGCATATCATCCAAAGTAGCACATCTTCTTTCTCTCAACAATAAGTATAAATCAAAGTCAAAAGCATTGCAATAAGCCAGTTTGGCAGAGGTGGGAGTTGGCTTTACCTCAGCTGGTATCTTATCGTACATATGATTAAATATTTTGTTAAAATTAGGTAATGATTCCCCATATTCCTTCTTTAGGTTACCAAACTTAGTATGATAGTATAGTAGGTCCTTCTTATCTCCCCTTTGCTTCAAAAACGTTTCATCTAATGCTTCAACGTTAGCAATAGATCTAGGGGCTAGTTCTCTGAACTACTTTGTAGCCTCTCTGTCAAGGCTCTGGACAAAAACTCTCATCCACACATCATTCTCACTATGTCTAAATTATCAACATAACTATAAAAAGCTTCAAGGTGTTCTTTGGCTGTTACCCCATCTGTACCAGTGAACTTACACATATATTTTTGATACTCTCCTACAGGCATGGCATTCAAAGGAGCAAGTAGAACTAAATTTCCATACCTAGCAGCTACAATTCTTTCCATCGTCGTGGGAGCTTGTTGGGCTGCCATGGCTGGGGTATGTGGAAGGATGCTGGTGGATTGAAAAGTGGGAAACAATGAAATGGATGACAGAGCCAAAGGGATGTTATGGACTATATAGGATGCAATATTTGGACTTAGATCCAAATGGGAACTAACTGTACAAGGATCAGTATGAATCTTTGCAGCTGATTATTCACTTGCAATACAAGGTTCTAATTCTTCAAAATGTCTATTCTCAACTATGACCTCCTCTTGGAGAGATACATAAGATTTCTTAGGCTTACCTAATCTTGATGCTCCTTTCTATGAAGTTCTCTTCGATTTGACAATATTCTTAGGGTCAGGCACTCGGTCAGTTGGTGATTTTTAAGGATTTCTTTGAGTATGTCTCACAAACTGAGCCAAGAGTGGAATGTAGAGTTGCCACCAGGTAGGTCCTCCAGTAGAGTCACTAGATAGATGATTACAACCAGAAATGTGCCCAAACCTTGTCTATCATCAAAATCTTGAATTGTGTCATCTCCCAGGGAAGTTGAGCTTCGACTTCCTCTCCCCAACAATAGTACCAATTAATGTTATCACCCCAAGAAACTCTCCTAGGTTGTATCTCGGGGATGCTTGGGAACATCACAAACTCAACACAAATGTTGGAAATTGGATTAATGTAAGGAATGACGCATATTTAAGATAGATAACCACTTCTACTATGCTTGACCCCAGACATGGGTGAACACCCCCATGCTACAAGGCTTTAGATCACCAACTACCCACAGTTCGAGGATTAAGTGAATATGGAGAAAAATGACCACACCAGCAGATGCACAAGACCATGTGATGTCCAACTGCAACCAGTTAAGAGGTCTGTAAATCTATTTCTTAATGCACATATAGGATGACAGCTCTCTGGCACTAAGAAAACAGAAACCTGCATAGCACATTCAATGATACATACTAGATTCTAACACAGTGGTGGGATGACAGCCGCTCTAATGCTAAACATCAAGAGCACATGAAAATACATAACAGGCACAACCTGGAACAAAAAATAAGTGTAAAGTGAGCAATTAACAACAAAAGAAGCTTGCATTAGCTGAAAATGAAGACAAGATGCTGCAGGTATCATAGTAGTTACAGTCTCTAGAAGTTGAACCTTACATCAAAACCAAAACCATCAACCCTATTACATTCTATGTTCTGGATATATATAGAGGTTCATTACAAAACTGTCTGCTATTCTATGCATGGAGGGGTCATAATGGACCACCAACCACATTAACTATCTAAAATGTGTCTCTGCTACATTCTGCTTGATTTAATGAATTAATTTGGCATTCTTTGGTGTTCTATTGTACTCCTCGAGTAGGTGAAGAAAAGTATGGATGAAATTCCATGCCTGATAAATGTTTTAACTGCTCGAGGCTTTTCCTTCTCGTCGTTCAGCCATACTGCTATTCAATGCAATTATTGAAGAATAACTATGTTGGGTACAAGTAGTTGATCGTCGTTGTCCTTTGGTAGCATGGATTAGTCAAAGGAGCGTGGACTTAATGGCGGGTGAACGCAGTGAAAGTAGGAACGAGGCTATCCATCAGATTACACAGATCGATGCTGGATATCAATTTGTAGAGGGTATCAGGAGAAGTGGGAGCAAGGATATCACAGGCCATTGGATCTCAGGTGGGCAGATCTAATGGTGATCGAGTGGTGGACATACATGGGGTTTAATGCGTGGAGATTGGCGGACATGCGGTAAGCGGTATTATCCACATCGCTTTTCGGAGGTGGTGGTAATCGTACAATGCAGCGGGATCACAATTAGTGGGTGACGCATGTCAAAGGAAAACCTATTTTCCCGCGGGTTAATGAGTGGGTAGCTCGTGCGATTGGGAGGTGCGAACACCGTCGGATCTTGCGACAAATGATCAGATGGCGGGGGTTGATTATGCACATTTTATTGATGTGACGGGAAAACGACAAGTTATGGTGCGCGGTCACATGCATATAGTCATATGTGTTCAAACTTTAGCCTTGAGGGGATAGATCGAACAAGGGATTACACAAGCTTTCAGAGGAAAAATGGAGGAAAACAAGGGGAATGGGGGGTTATGGAGTTATAAGGAAAATGAAGGAGAAGATGAAACAACTGCTACAAGCTCCTTTTAAGCATAACCAACACTGTTAGACTTTCTTTTCTATCCATTGAATGTTGCACAATATAGCAAAGATAACACTAGCTCCTTTTGGGGATGAGATCCCCCTGCGAGGTCTCAAGAACTTGTACATCAATTCCTTTCTTGTGAAAAACAAAATAGAAAAATTTCCTAGTGTTTCATTGGGCATGGAGTCTACTTGCTTATACTAAACTGATAAAACAGAATATTTACAATTTTTTAAGGACAAAAGACCTTAAATCACATAAATTTTAAGAAAATGCCCATTAACTGGGCCATCAAAAATTGCTTCTCCCCCCATACCTTTCAGTATGAAGGTATTATTCCCTTCAATTTAAGAAATGATGAAAGGCCCTGTCCAGAAAGCATCAAATTTCCCATGATTCCCTTTCTTTTCTTTCATTGCATCCCACTTTACGACCAAATCTCCAACCTAAAAATTATCTGATTTTGTCTTTCTGTCAAAAGCTTCATTGATCTTTTTTTGATGTGCTACAGCCTTTTCATCCAGTTGTTCTCTAATCTGATATACCTCTACTAAATCAATGATTCTTTGTGCCAAGACTTCTTCTCGTTCTGCTCTTGTTGTAGAAATTTTGCCACAGGGAGAGTGAGTTGGACTCGAAATATTGCTTATGTGCCATATACTAGCTTGAATGGAGAATTCCATGTGGATCTTTTAATGGTCACTCTGTTAGCCCAAAGTGCATATTTAGGCTTGGAATCCCAGTTCTTCTTTCATCCAACAACTTCTTGATTATCCTTATTAAACTCTTGTTGGAAGATTCTGCTAGACCATTTCCTTGAGGACAATAGGAGGTGGAATAAACCAGTTTAATACCCATTAAATTACACATTTCCACCAACTATTTTTCTCTGAAGCCTACTACATTATGTATCACTAATTTATGTGGACAACCAAATCTAGTAAAGATATTTTCTGTTAAAAACTTCATGACCACATTATGATCAGCCTTCCTGGTAGGGATCGCTTCAATCCACTTGGTAAAATAATCAGTGGCTACTAATATCCATCTGCGCTGACCACTAGAATGTGGATTGATTTCTCTAATGAAATCCAAGCCCCACTGCTGAAAAGCTCCCTTTGCATGTATTGGTTTTAAGGGCAGGGACTTCAATTTTTGTTTGCCTTGAAATCTTTGGCACCTATCACAAGATTTAACAAATGAAAATACATAAAAAAATAAAGAGGGCCAGTAATATCCAGCTCTGTGGATTTTATGGGCTTTAGTCTTCCAATAATGGTGCCCTCCACACATGCTAGAATGAAATTGTTGCATGACTTCCATTGCTTGTTCTTTGTCCAAACACCTTAAAAGCATTCAAGCGGGGTCCCTCCAATAGAACATATTTTCATTAATGCAATACTTTGTTGCACTGAGCTATTAGTTCTAGCTTGAGTTTGAGTACAGCTTGGAGGGATTTCTAGCTTCAGCAAGAATTTGACTATTGTAGAATACCAGTCACAAAAGCTAGATTTTCTGCCACTGACTACTTTCCTTTTGGTTCAGTTGCTTCCTCTTTTGTTTGACCATTTCGTGCATCTGTGCTCATGAGATTAATGTCCATAGTTCTACAATTCTCTTTAGTAGATAAGTTGGCAAGAGCCTGACCTCTGACGAGTTTGGTGGGCTTCAATTTTATATTAAACTCAGTTAATTTTGCAATCCATCTAGCCCTTCTTCCATCAGCATCAGGTTGTGTTAGGATAACTTTTATTGCAGCAGAAGATACATATGCAATTATCTTAGAATGGAGAATGTACATTCTAAATACTTTCAAGGACTTGATAAGAGCATATGCATGTTTCTCCATAATATCATACCTCAACTCAGCATCCCTTAATGTTTTGTTGAAGAATTCCACTGGATGCTCTGAGCCCTCTTCATCTGCTTGCAATAAAACTGCTACAATGGTGTCTCCAGAGGCAAATGAAAATATATGGAACTCCTTGCTGTAATCCAGACTACTTAAAGTGGGAGCTTCCATAATAGTCTGCTTAATGGAATCAAATTATTTTCTTGCTATCTGAGTCCATTTTATCTCTGACCCCTTCTTCAACATGGAGGTAATATGTTTCACATGTTCAGCAAAATTCGGTATAAACCTCCTCACAAAATTAATTTTTCCTAGAAAGGATTGAATGTCCTTCTCTGATCTCGGGACAAACAAAGTTTGTATAGCCTTTACTCTTTCTGGGTCAATTTGGACACCTGCAGTAGAAACAACATATCCTAACAGCTTGCCTTCTTCTAAAGCAAATTGTGGTTTTTTAGGAATGACTGAGATCCCAAACCTCCTGCACTTCAAAGACACATTTTTCAAATGCTGTAAATGACCTTGATGGCTACTAGAGTATACTATTATGTCATCAAGGTAGATAAGGACAACTAAGTCCATAGCTCTCTGAAATGTGGCTCCAGCATTCATCAATCCAAAAGGAATTTTGGAATACATGAAAGTGCCCTAAGGAGTGGTAAATGCAATCTTTTCTTGATCATCTGGGTGTACAACGATCTAATTAAAGCCTCAAAATCCATCTATGAAAGACATCACTTTGGCTCCTAAGACCTTTTGCAGCAAGTGCTCGATCTTTGGTAAAGGATAGTTGTGTTTCTTGGAGCATTTATTTAAGTTTCCGAAATCAACACAGAGTCTGATTTCTCCACTTTTCTTCCTCACCACCACCAAGTTGGCTACCCATTTCGAATATCTCAGGGGAACAATAATTTTGGCAGCTAGCAACTTTTGAATTTCATTTTCAGTCAGAGCAAGAAGCATACGGTTTATTGGTCTCAGATTTTGTTTGAAAGATATGGTGTCTTTCTCCAGAGGGATTTTTTGCTGAATAATATTTTTATCATAGGTTTTTCGGTCACTATATTCCCAGCCAAACACATCAACAAATTGCTTCATTAATTTAGAGTATTCGAAATTTTGGTCAGCAGACAGATTAGTAGATAGATTTATGTATCTAGGCTGACCTGGGCTCCCTATGTCATGCTCAGAGACTGTAGACTAATCTTCTTTTTGGAAAGCCTTATAAGGCACATCATTCTGGTCAAACAGTCTTTCTAGAGGAATTAGACCCTTGGGAATATGATTGTTCGGGAGTTGGACAATGCTATCTTTGCCAATTTTATTTCTAAGCTGCGCTTGGGGATTTTCTTCCAAAAATTCATTTTCTTGGTCAATTGACATTTTAGAAAATTCATAAATGACTTGCAGAAACCTATTCACTTCATCATCATCTTCAAAAACTTTCCAATGGTGGACATTATTAGGCAAGGGTGGTCTGTATTTCATTTGGACTTCGTAAACTAGTCTGGGAGGCATGGGAGCAATAAACATGCTAGCAGACACAGCAAGGGAATTAGGAAGTTGATTTTTGGCTCTAGGGATGTATGAGATACAAAAACTGTCAAAAGAATATTTGAGTCTCCATACCTCATCTTTCTATGCTTTCAGCCTTGGGTGCTTTGCCTGAAATGTTTTATTTACTTGCTAAATGATCAGGTCAGCATCTATAAACACCTTTATATTCTTAATTCCTATGTCTATTTCTACGTTTAGGCCCAACAGCAGAGACTCATACTCTGCTATATTATTTGTGACTTAAAAAGCCAACTTAAAAGATAGCTCTGTGCTTTTTTGTTTTGGAGATATCAGCATCACCCCTGCTCTTGCAGTCTCCCTGGAACATTCTCCATCAAAGAACATCTCGCAAACCTGACTTCCTTGCTCTTCCTTGGCCTGAACAATTAGTTTCTTGAGCTGCAACGAGGCGTTTTGAGATTCTTCTATTTGGAGAATACATGCTCCAAAATCAGTGTCCACAATATATATGGGATGATTTATAAGATTCTTCTCATCACTGATGATATATGCCAATTTTGCTTCTCTGTATAATCTCCTGCTTTCTCCTCCAAAAATTGTGATAATGGCATAAGATAAATCATTTTGTAATTTCCCACCTAGTCTCTTAATCCATCCTCTGGACAATAGCATGCCAAATTTTGGAGGGACATCCACTACCACAATGTCCATCATCATACTTTTCATGGGCAGCTGAGTTAGGGTAATAGCCAGATCTTTTATCAGTCCTAGACACTTCACTTTCCTTGAATCAAAAGAAAATAAATCATAATAAGGTCAGGTAATGTCTAGGCGTAACTCTTCCATGATAGCTTTTGGCATTAGATTGTGGCTAGCCCTACTGTCGACGGGAAATTGTGGAGGATTTTGTCATGAATTGTCAAGGAGACATAGAAATATGGAGAATTATTATCAGCAGGTTCAATCATGGGGCTAAGCACAATGGTAGGCTTATCATCTTGCAAATTGACGGAGTCAGTGGATGTTTGTGAGGGTCTCAGTTCAAGGGCCTCAAGGATAGGTTTTCTAAACACCTCACTCTTTACAAGTTCTATCAGAGGCACAAATATTTTCAACTTCTGTACTTCTCACTCAAAGCTGAAAGGAGAGGGAAATTTGTCAGAACCTCTTACTTCTTGAACTAGAGCTTTGAGGATGACTGGATCAACTGCTGGTCTTTTCTGTCTGCTATTCTGTGAATATGTTTGGACTGTTGCTCTTTGGGCAGGGTTCTCCTTGACATTTTTTGCATTTGACCTAAGGTTATATCTTTGTTGTTCACCAATCTGCAGGACAACTTTTCTGTCCCACTCCTAACTGCCTTGTTCTTGCAACGAAGAGTCTTCGTACTCAGTCAATGTCAAGAAAGCAGCACTGCCTTTATCTTCCATGCAGTGAATTTCATCCTCATCTTCAATTTGTTCTTCCTCCATAACTACATTTTGAAAAGGAGCTTTAACTTTATGTTCTTCATTTGGTTCTTTACCCCTCTGAATGATTTGAAACTATTCATTTGCTCTTCTATATGGATTTGAATTTCTTGGAGCAAATGTGTTCTGCTACCTTGCCTTTCCTGAGTTCTACTCAATCTTCAGCTTAGATATCTCAACAACCAATGGCTCTATCATCCTAGTCATTTTATCTAATTTAGGCTCTGATGAATAAGCAGAGGAAGAAGAGCCTCACCTCTCTGCCTTCTTCTGTCACCATGACTTTTAAGCTTTTTTGTAGCCATAATATTAGATTCTACTTCTAGAGTTGCATCTTGCATATCATCCAAAGTAGCACATCTTCTTTCTCTCAATAATAAGCAGAAATCAAAGTCAAAAGCATTGGCATAAGTGAGTTTGGCAGAGGTGGGAGTTGTCTTTACCTCAGCTGGTATCTTATTGTACATACGATTAAATATTTTGTTAAAATCAGGTAATGATTCCCCATTTTCCTTCTTTAGGTTACCAAACTCAGTATGATAGTATAGTAGGTCCTTCTTATCTCCCCATTGCTTCAAAAATGGTTCATCTAATGCTTCAATGTCAACAATAGTTCTAGGGGCTAGCTCTCTGAACCACTTTCTAGCCTCTCGATCAAGGCTCTCGACAAAAACTCTCATCCACACATCATTCTCACTAATGTCTAAATTATCAGCATAACTATAAAAAGCTTCAAGGTTTTCTTTCGCTGTTACCCCATCTGTACTAGTGAACTTACACATATATTTTTACTACTCTCTTGTGGGCATGGCATTCAAAGGAGCAAGTAGAACTAAAGGTCCATACCTAATAGCTACAATTATTTCCATCATCGTGGGAGCTTGCTGAGCTACCATGGCTGGGGTATATGGAAGGATACTGGTGGATTGAAAAGTGGGAAACAATGAAATGGATGACAGAGAAAAATGGATGTTATGGACTGTATAAAATGAAATCTTTGGACTGAGATCCAAAGGGGAACTAACTGTACAAGGATCAGTATGGATCTTTGGAGGTGATTCTTCACTTGAAATATCAGGTTCTAATTCTTCAAAATGTCTATTCTCAACTATGATCTCCTCTTGTAGAGATACATATGATTTCTTAGGCTTACCTAATCCTGATGTTCCTTTCTATGAAGTTCTCTTCGATTTGACAATCTTCTTAGGGTTAGGCACTGGGTCAGCTGGTGGGATTTCTTCGAGTATGTCTCACAAACTGAGCTAGGACTGGAACATGGAGTCGCCACTGGGTAGGTCCTCTAGTAGAGTCGCCAGATAGATGATTACAACTAGAAATGTGCCCAGACCTTGTCTATCATCAAAATTTGGAACTGTGCCATCTCCCAAGGAAGCTGAGCTTCGACCTCCTCTCCCCAGCAACAACGCCAATTAATGTTATCACCCCATGAAACTCTCCTAGGTTGTATCTCGGAGATGCTTGGGAACATTACAAACTCAACAAAAATGTTGGAAATTGGATTAATGGAAGGAATGATGCATATTTAAGCCTGATAACCATTTCTACTATGCTTGACCCCAGACATGGTGAACACCCCCGGACTACAATGCTTTAGACCACCAACTACTCACAGTTCGAGGATTAAGTGAATATGGAGAAAAATTACCACACCAGCAGATGCACAAGACCATGTGATGGCCAGCTGCAACCAGTTAAGAGGTCTGTAAATCTACTTCCTAATGCATAGATAGGATGATAGTTCTTTAGCACTAAAAAAACAGAAGCCTACATAGCACATTCAATGATACATACTAGATTCTAACACAGAGGTGGTATGATAGCCCCTCTAATGCTAAACATCAAGAGCACATGAAAACACATAAGAGGCACAGCCAGGAACAAAAAAGAAGTGGAAAGTGAGCAACTAACAACAAAAGAAGCTTGTATTAACTGAAAATGAAGACCATACGTTGTAGGTACCATAGTAGTTATAGTCTCCAGAAGTTCAACCTTACATGAAAAACAAAACCATCAACCCTATTACATTCTAAGTTCTGGCTATATATAGAGGTCGATTACAAAAATATATGCCATTTGGTGAGCTCCAGTATTGTAGCAATAATGCTACAACTCCTGGGGCTTCCTGTCTCTCATTTTATCAACCCGGTTG
>APFE031221206.1:0-14392 GCA_000404065.3 Pinus taeda | reverse complement strand
AACAAATGAAAATACATCAAAAAATAAAGAGGGCCAGTATTATCCAGCTCTGAGGTTTTTATGAGTTGTAGTCTTCCAATAATGGTGCCCTCCACACATGCGAGAATGAAATTGCTGCATGACTTCCATTGCTTGTTCTTTGCCCAAACACCTTAAAAGCATTCTAGTGGGGTTCCTCCAATAGAGCAGATTTTCATTAATGAAATACATTGCTGCTCTGAGCTTTATAGTTCTAGCTTGACTTTGAGTACAGCATGGAGGGATTTCTAGCTTCAACAAGAATTTGACTATTGTAGAATACGAGTCACAAGAAGCTAGATTTTCTGCCACTAACTGCTTTCCTTGTAGTTCAGCTGCTTCCTCTTCTGTTTGACCATTTCTTGCATCTGTGATCATGAGATTAATGTCCATAGTTCTGCAATTCTCTTCAGTTATTAACTTGGCAAGATCGTGGCCTCTGACGAGTATGATGGGCTTCAATTTTATATTAAACTAAGTTAATTTTGCAATCTGTCTAGCCCTTCTTCCATTAGCATCAGGTTGTGTTAGGATAACTTTTATTGCAGCAGAAGATACATATGCAATTATCTTAGAATGCAGAATGTACATTCTGAATGCTTTCAAGGACTTGATAAGAGCATATGCATGTTTCTGCATAATATCATACCTCATCTCAGCATCCCTTAATGTTTTGCTGAAGAATGCCACTAGATGCTCGAAGCGCTCTTCATCTGCTTGCAATAAAACTATTGCAATGGTGTCTTCAGAGGCAAATCAAATATGTGGAACTCCTTGCTATAATCCAGACTACTTAAAGTGGGAGCTTCCATAATAGCCTACTTAATGGAATCATATGATTTTCTTTCTACCTCAGACCATTTTATCTCTGACCCCTTCTTCAACACGGAGGAAATATGTTTCACATGTTCAGCAAAATTCGGTATAAACATCCTCACAAAATTAATTTTTCCTAGAAAGGATTGAATGTCCTTCTTTGATCTTGAGACAAAAAAATTATGTATGGCATTTACTCTTTCTGGGTCAATTTGGACACCTGCAGTAGAAACAACATGTCCTAACATCTTGCCTTCTTCTAAAGCAAATTGTGATTTTTTAGGATTGACAGAGATCCCAAACCTCTTGCACTTCAAAAACAATTTTTTCAAATGCTGTAAATGACTTTAATGGCTGCTGGAGTATACTATTATCTCATCAAGGTAGATAAGGACAACTATATCCATAGCTCTCTGAAATGTGGCTCCAGCATTCATCAATCCAAAAGGAATTTTGGAATAAATGAAAGTACCCTAAGGAGTAGTAAATACAATCTTTTCTTGATCATCTAGGTGTACAATGATATGATTAAAGCCTCAAAATCCATCTATGAAAGACAGCACTTTGGCTCCTGAGACCTTCTGTAGCAAGTGCTCGATCTTTGGTAAAGGATAGTTGTCTTTCCTAGAGAATTTGTTTAAGTTTCTGAAATCAACACAGAGTCCGATTTCTCCACTTTGCTTCCTCACCACCACCATGTTGGCTACCCATTTTGAATATCTCAGGGGAACAATAATTTTGGCATCCGCCAATTTTTTAATTTCTTTTTCAATAAGAGGAAGAAGCATAGGATTTATTGGTCTCAGCTTCTGTTTGAAAGGTATGGTCTCTTCCTCCAGAGGGATTTGATGTTGAATAATCTTTCTATCATAGGTTTTTAGGTCACTATATTCCCACGCAAACACATCAGCAAATTTCTTCATTAATTTGTAGTATTCAGAACTTTGGTCAACAGACAGACGAGTAGACAGATTTATGTATCTAGGCTGACCTGGGCTCCCTATGTCATGCTCACAGACTGTAGACTGATCTTCTTTTCGGACAGCCTGATAAGGCACATCATTCTGGTCAAACAGTCTTTCTACAGGAATTAGACCCTTGGGAATATGATTGTTGGGGAGCTGGACAATACTATCTTTGCCAATTTTATTTCTAAGCTGGGCTTGGGGATTTTCTTCCAAAACTTCATTTTCTTGGTCAATTTACATTTCAGAAAATTCATCAATGACTTGCAGAAACCTATTCACTTCATCATCATCTTCAAAAACTTTCTAATGGTGGACATTATTAGGAAAGGATGGTCTATATTTCATTTGGACTTCGTAAACTAGTCTAGGAGGCATGGGAGGCATAAACATGCTAGCAGACACAACAAGGGAATGAGCAAGCTGATTTTTTGATATAGGGATTATGAGATGCAAAAACTATCAAAACAATCTTTGAGTCTCCATACCTCATCTCTGTATGCTTTCAAGCTTGGGTGCTTTGCCTGAAATGTTTTATTTACTTGCTAAATAATCAGGTCAACATCTCCAAATACCTTTATATTCTTGTTTCCTCTGTCTATTTCTATGTTAAGGCCCAAGAGCAGAGACTCGTACTCTGCTATATTATTTGTGACTTGAAAAGCCAGCTTAAAATATAGTTGTGTGCTTTTTTCTTCTGGATATATCAGCACCACCCTTGCTCCTGCAGTCTCCTTGGAACATGATCCATCAAAGAACATCTTGTAAACCTGACTTCCTGGCTCTTCCTTGGCTTGAACAACTAGATTCTTGAGCTGCAATGAGGCCTTTTGAGATTCTTCTATTTCGAGAATGCATGCTCCAAAATCAGTGTCCACAGTATATATGGGATGATTTTTAGGATTCTTCTCATCACTGATGATATATGCCAATTGTTCTTCTTTCTATAATCTCCTGCTTTCTCCTCCAAAAAATGGGATAATGGCATAAGATAAATCATTATGTAATGTCCCACCTAGTCTCTTAATCCGTCCTCTAGACAATAGCATGCCATATGTGGGAGGGACATCTACTACCACAATGTCCATCATCATACTTTTCATGGGCATCTGAGTTAGGGTAATAGCCAAATCTTTTATCAGTCCTAGACACTTCACTTCATTTAATCAAAAGAAAATAAATCATAATAAGGTCGGGTAATGTCAAGGCCTAACTCTTCCATGATAGCTTTTGGCATCAGATTGTCGCTAGCAAAAGTGTCTAGCAGGAAATTGTGGAAGATTTTGTCATTAATGTTCAAGGAGACATAAAAAGATGGAGAATTATTATCAGCGGGTCCAATCATGGGGCTAAGCACAATGGTAGTCTTATCATCTTACAAATTGTCGGAGTCAATGGAGGTTTGTGAGGGTCTCAGTTCAAGGGCTTCAAGGATAGGTTTTCTAAACAACTCACTCTTTAAAAGTTCTATCAGAGGCACAAATATTTTCAACTTTTGTACTTCTCACTCAAAGCTAAAAGGAGAGGGAAATTTGTCAGAACCTCTTACCTCTTGAACTAGAGCTTTGAGGATGACTGGATCAGTTGCTGGTCTCTTCTCTATGCTATTATTTGAATCTATTTGGACTGTTGCTCCTTGGGAAGGGTTCTCCTTGACATTTTTTGCATTCGACCTCAGGTTATATCTTTGTTGTTCACCAGTCTGTAGGGCAGCCTTTCTGTCCCACTCTTGATTGTCTTATTCTTGCAACAAAGAGTGTTCATACTTAGTGAATGTCAAGAAAGCAACACTGCCTTTATCTTCCATGCAATGAATTTCATCCTCATCTTAAATTTGTTCTTCCTACATAACTACATTTTGAAAAGGAGCTTTAACTTTATGTTCTTCATTTGGTTCTTTACCCCTCTGAATGATTTGTAACTGTTCATTTGCTCTTCTATATGGATTTGAATTTCTTGGAGCAAATGTGTTCTTCTACCTTGCCTTTCCTGAGTTCTGCTCAATCTTCAGCTTAGATATCCGAGCAGCCAATGAATCTATCATCCTAGTCATTTTATCTAATTTATGCTCTGATGAATAAGTAGAGGAAGAAGAATCCTCACCTCTCTGCCTTCTTCTGTCAGCATGACTTTTAATCTTTTCTGTAGCCATAATATTAGATTCTAATTCTAGAGTTGCGTCTTGCATATCATCCAAAGTAGCACATCTTCTTTCTCTCAACAATAAGTATAAATCAAAGTCAAAAGCATTGCAATAAGCCAGTTTGGCAGAGGTGGGAGTTGGCTTTACCTCAGCTGGTATCTTATCGTACATATGATTAAATATTTTGTTAAAATTAGGTAATGATTCCCCATATTCCTTCTTTAGGTTACCAAACTTAGTATGATAGTATAGTAGGTCCTTCTTATCTCCCCTTTGCTTCAAAAACGTTTCATCTAATGCTTCAACGTTAGCAATAGATCTAGGGGCTAGTTCTCTGAACTACTTTGTAGCCTCTCTGTCAAGGCTCTGGACAAAAACTCTCATCCACACATCATTCTCACTATGTCTAAATTATCAACATAACTATAAAAAGCTTCAAGGTGTTCTTTGGCTGTTACCCCATCTGTACCAGTGAACTTACACATATATTTTTGATACTCTCCTACAGGCATGGCATTCAAAGGAGCAAGTAGAACTAAATTTCCATACCTAGCAGCTACAATTCTTTCCATCGTCGTGGGAGCTTGTTGGGCTGCCATGGCTGGGGTATGTGGAAGGATGCTGGTGGATTGAAAAGTGGGAAACAATGAAATGGATGACAGAGCCAAAGGGATGTTATGGACTATATAGGATGCAATATTTGGACTTAGATCCAAATGGGAACTAACTGTACAAGGATCAGTATGAATCTTTGCAGCTGATTATTCACTTGCAATACAAGGTTCTAATTCTTCAAAATGTCTATTCTCAACTATGACCTCCTCTTGGAGAGATACATAAGATTTCTTAGGCTTACCTAATCTTGATGCTCCTTTCTATGAAGTTCTCTTCGATTTGACAATATTCTTAGGGTCAGGCACTCGGTCAGTTGGTGATTTTTAAGGATTTCTTTGAGTATGTCTCACAAACTGAGCCAAGAGTGGAATGTAGAGTTGCCACCAGGTAGGTCCTCCAGTAGAGTCACTAGATAGATGATTACAACCAGAAATGTGCCCAAACCTTGTCTATCATCAAAATCTTGAATTGTGTCATCTCCCAGGGAAGTTGAGCTTCGACTTCCTCTCCCCAACAATAGTACCAATTAATGTTATCACCCCAAGAAACTCTCCTAGGTTGTATCTCGGGGATGCTTGGGAACATCACAAACTCAACACAAATGTTGGAAATTGGATTAATGTAAGGAATGACGCATATTTAAGATAGATAACCACTTCTACTATGCTTGACCCCAGACATGGGTGAACACCCCCATGCTACAAGGCTTTAGATCACCAACTACCCACAGTTCGAGGATTAAGTGAATATGGAGAAAAATGACCACACCAGCAGATGCACAAGACCATGTGATGTCCAACTGCAACCAGTTAAGAGGTCTGTAAATCTATTTCTTAATGCACATATAGGATGACAGCTCTCTGGCACTAAGAAAACAGAAACCTGCATAGCACATTCAATGATACATACTAGATTCTAACACAGTGGTGGGATGACAGCCGCTCTAATGCTAAACATCAAGAGCACATGAAAATACATAACAGGCACAACCTGGAACAAAAAATAAGTGTAAAGTGAGCAATTAACAACAAAAGAAGCTTGCATTAGCTGAAAATGAAGACAAGATGCTGCAGGTATCATAGTAGTTACAGTCTCTAGAAGTTGAACCTTACATCAAAACCAAAACCATCAACCCTATTACATTCTATGTTCTGGATATATATAGAGGTTCATTACAAAACTGTCTGCTATTCTATGCATGGAGGGGTCATAATGGACCACCAACCACATTAACTATCTAAAATGTGTCTCTGCTACATTCTGCTTGATTTAATGAATTAATTTGGCATTCTTTGGTGTTCTATTGTACTCCTCGAGTAGGTGAAGAAAAGTATGGATGAAATTCCATGCCTGATAAATGTTTTAACTGCTCGAGGCTTTTCCTTCTCGTCGTTCAGCCATACTGCTATTCAATGCAATTATTGAAGAATAACTATGTTGGGTACAAGTAGTTGATCGTCGTTGTCCTTTGGTAGCATGGATTAGTCAAAGGAGCGTGGACTTAATGGCGGGTGAACGCAGTGAAAGTAGGAACGAGGCTATCCATCAGATTACACAGATCGATGCTGGATATCAATTTGTAGAGGGTATCAGGAGAAGTGGGAGCAAGGATATCACAGGCCATTGGATCTCAGGTGGGCAGATCTAATGGTGATCGAGTGGTGGACATACATGGGGTTTAATGCGTGGAGATTGGCGGACATGCGGTAAGCGGTATTATCCACATCGCTTTTCGGAGGTGGTGGTAATCGTACAATGCAGCGGGATCACAATTAGTGGGTGACGCATGTCAAAGGAAAACCTATTTTCCCGCGGGTTAATGAGTGGGTAGCTCGTGCGATTGGGAGGTGCGAACACCGTCGGATCTTGCGACAAATGATCAGATGGCGGGGGTTGATTATGCACATTTTATTGATGTGACGGGAAAACGACAAGTTATGGTGCGCGGTCACATGCATATAGTCATATGTGTTCAAACTTTAGCCTTGAGGGGATAGATCGAACAAGGGATTACACAAGCTTTCAGAGGAAAAATGGAGGAAAACAAGGGGAATGGGGGGTTATGGAGTTATAAGGAAAATGAAGGAGAAGATGAAACAACTGCTACAAGCTCCTTTTAAGCATAACCAACACTGTTAGACTTTCTTTTCTATCCATTGAATGTTGCACAATATAGCAAAGATAACACTAGCTCCTTTTGGGGATGAGATCCCCCTGCGAGGTCTCAAGAACTTGTACATCAATTCCTTTCTTGTGAAAAACAAAATAGAAAAATTTCCTAGTGTTTCATTGGGCATGGAGTCTACTTGCTTATACTAAACTGATAAAACAGAATATTTACAATTTTTTAAGGACAAAAGACCTTAAATCACATAAATTTTAAGAAAATGCCCATTAACTGGGCCATCAAAAATTGCTTCTCCCCCCATACCTTTCAGTATGAAGGTATTATTCCCTTCAATTTAAGAAATGATGAAAGGCCCTGTCCAGAAAGCATCAAATTTCCCATGATTCCCTTTCTTTTCTTTCATTGCATCCCACTTTACGACCAAATCTCCAACCTAAAAATTATCTGATTTTGTCTTTCTGTCAAAAGCTTCATTGATCTTTTTTTGATGTGCTACAGCCTTTTCATCCAGTTGTTCTCTAATCTGATATACCTCTACTAAATCAATGATTCTTTGTGCCAAGACTTCTTCTCGTTCTGCTCTTGTTGTAGAAATTTTGCCACAGGGAGAGTGAGTTGGACTCGAAATATTGCTTATGTGCCATATACTAGCTTGAATGGAGAATTCCATGTGGATCTTTTAATGGTCACTCTGTTAGCCCAAAGTGCATATTTAGGCTTGGAATCCCAGTTCTTCTTTCATCCAACAACTTCTTGATTATCCTTATTAAACTCTTGTTGGAAGATTCTGCTAGACCATTTCCTTGAGGACAATAGGAGGTGGAATAAACCAGTTTAATACCCATTAAATTACACATTTCCACCAACTATTTTTCTCTGAAGCCTACTACATTATGTATCACTAATTTATGTGGACAACCAAATCTAGTAAAGATATTTTCTGTTAAAAACTTCATGACCACATTATGATCAGCCTTCCTGGTAGGGATCGCTTCAATCCACTTGGTAAAATAATCAGTGGCTACTAATATCCATCTGCGCTGACCACTAGAATGTGGATTGATTTCTCTAATGAAATCCAAGCCCCACTGCTGAAAAGCTCCCTTTGCATGTATTGGTTTTAAGGGCAGGGACTTCAATTTTTGTTTGCCTTGAAATCTTTGGCACCTATCACAAGATTTAACAAATGAAAATACATAAAAAAATAAAGAGGGCCAGTAATATCCAGCTCTGTGGATTTTATGGGCTTTAGTCTTCCAATAATGGTGCCCTCCACACATGCTAGAATGAAATTGTTGCATGACTTCCATTGCTTGTTCTTTGTCCAAACACCTTAAAAGCATTCAAGCGGGGTCCCTCCAATAGAACATATTTTCATTAATGCAATACTTTGTTGCACTGAGCTATTAGTTCTAGCTTGAGTTTGAGTACAGCTTGGAGGGATTTCTAGCTTCAGCAAGAATTTGACTATTGTAGAATACCAGTCACAAAAGCTAGATTTTCTGCCACTGACTACTTTCCTTTTGGTTCAGTTGCTTCCTCTTTTGTTTGACCATTTCGTGCATCTGTGCTCATGAGATTAATGTCCATAGTTCTACAATTCTCTTTAGTAGATAAGTTGGCAAGAGCCTGACCTCTGACGAGTTTGGTGGGCTTCAATTTTATATTAAACTCAGTTAATTTTGCAATCCATCTAGCCCTTCTTCCATCAGCATCAGGTTGTGTTAGGATAACTTTTATTGCAGCAGAAGATACATATGCAATTATCTTAGAATGGAGAATGTACATTCTAAATACTTTCAAGGACTTGATAAGAGCATATGCATGTTTCTCCATAATATCATACCTCAACTCAGCATCCCTTAATGTTTTGTTGAAGAATTCCACTGGATGCTCTGAGCCCTCTTCATCTGCTTGCAATAAAACTGCTACAATGGTGTCTCCAGAGGCAAATGAAAATATATGGAACTCCTTGCTGTAATCCAGACTACTTAAAGTGGGAGCTTCCATAATAGTCTGCTTAATGGAATCAAATTATTTTCTTGCTATCTGAGTCCATTTTATCTCTGACCCCTTCTTCAACATGGAGGTAATATGTTTCACATGTTCAGCAAAATTCGGTATAAACCTCCTCACAAAATTAATTTTTCCTAGAAAGGATTGAATGTCCTTCTCTGATCTCGGGACAAACAAAGTTTGTATAGCCTTTACTCTTTCTGGGTCAATTTGGACACCTGCAGTAGAAACAACATATCCTAACAGCTTGCCTTCTTCTAAAGCAAATTGTGGTTTTTTAGGAATGACTGAGATCCCAAACCTCCTGCACTTCAAAGACACATTTTTCAAATGCTGTAAATGACCTTGATGGCTACTAGAGTATACTATTATGTCATCAAGGTAGATAAGGACAACTAAGTCCATAGCTCTCTGAAATGTGGCTCCAGCATTCATCAATCCAAAAGGAATTTTGGAATACATGAAAGTGCCCTAAGGAGTGGTAAATGCAATCTTTTCTTGATCATCTGGGTGTACAACGATCTAATTAAAGCCTCAAAATCCATCTATGAAAGACATCACTTTGGCTCCTAAGACCTTTTGCAGCAAGTGCTCGATCTTTGGTAAAGGATAGTTGTGTTTCTTGGAGCATTTATTTAAGTTTCCGAAATCAACACAGAGTCTGATTTCTCCACTTTTCTTCCTCACCACCACCAAGTTGGCTACCCATTTCGAATATCTCAGGGGAACAATAATTTTGGCAGCTAGCAACTTTTGAATTTCATTTTCAGTCAGAGCAAGAAGCATACGGTTTATTGGTCTCAGATTTTGTTTGAAAGATATGGTGTCTTTCTCCAGAGGGATTTTTTGCTGAATAATATTTTTATCATAGGTTTTTCGGTCACTATATTCCCAGCCAAACACATCAACAAATTGCTTCATTAATTTAGAGTATTCGAAATTTTGGTCAGCAGACAGATTAGTAGATAGATTTATGTATCTAGGCTGACCTGGGCTCCCTATGTCATGCTCAGAGACTGTAGACTAATCTTCTTTTTGGAAAGCCTTATAAGGCACATCATTCTGGTCAAACAGTCTTTCTAGAGGAATTAGACCCTTGGGAATATGATTGTTCGGGAGTTGGACAATGCTATCTTTGCCAATTTTATTTCTAAGCTGCGCTTGGGGATTTTCTTCCAAAAATTCATTTTCTTGGTCAATTGACATTTTAGAAAATTCATAAATGACTTGCAGAAACCTATTCACTTCATCATCATCTTCAAAAACTTTCCAATGGTGGACATTATTAGGCAAGGGTGGTCTGTATTTCATTTGGACTTCGTAAACTAGTCTGGGAGGCATGGGAGCAATAAACATGCTAGCAGACACAGCAAGGGAATTAGGAAGTTGATTTTTGGCTCTAGGGATGTATGAGATACAAAAACTGTCAAAAGAATATTTGAGTCTCCATACCTCATCTTTCTATGCTTTCAGCCTTGGGTGCTTTGCCTGAAATGTTTTATTTACTTGCTAAATGATCAGGTCAGCATCTATAAACACCTTTATATTCTTAATTCCTATGTCTATTTCTACGTTTAGGCCCAACAGCAGAGACTCATACTCTGCTATATTATTTGTGACTTAAAAAGCCAACTTAAAAGATAGCTCTGTGCTTTTTTGTTTTGGAGATATCAGCATCACCCCTGCTCTTGCAGTCTCCCTGGAACATTCTCCATCAAAGAACATCTCGCAAACCTGACTTCCTTGCTCTTCCTTGGCCTGAACAATTAGTTTCTTGAGCTGCAACGAGGCGTTTTGAGATTCTTCTATTTGGAGAATACATGCTCCAAAATCAGTGTCCACAATATATATGGGATGATTTATAAGATTCTTCTCATCACTGATGATATATGCCAATTTTGCTTCTCTGTATAATCTCCTGCTTTCTCCTCCAAAAATTGTGATAATGGCATAAGATAAATCATTTTGTAATTTCCCACCTAGTCTCTTAATCCATCCTCTGGACAATAGCATGCCAAATTTTGGAGGGACATCCACTACCACAATGTCCATCATCATACTTTTCATGGGCAGCTGAGTTAGGGTAATAGCCAGATCTTTTATCAGTCCTAGACACTTCACTTTCCTTGAATCAAAAGAAAATAAATCATAATAAGGTCAGGTAATGTCTAGGCGTAACTCTTCCATGATAGCTTTTGGCATTAGATTGTGGCTAGCCCTACTGTCGACGGGAAATTGTGGAGGATTTTGTCATGAATTGTCAAGGAGACATAGAAATATGGAGAATTATTATCAGCAGGTTCAATCATGGGGCTAAGCACAATGGTAGGCTTATCATCTTGCAAATTGACGGAGTCAGTGGATGTTTGTGAGGGTCTCAGTTCAAGGGCCTCAAGGATAGGTTTTCTAAACACCTCACTCTTTACAAGTTCTATCAGAGGCACAAATATTTTCAACTTCTGTACTTCTCACTCAAAGCTGAAAGGAGAGGGAAATTTGTCAGAACCTCTTACTTCTTGAACTAGAGCTTTGAGGATGACTGGATCAACTGCTGGTCTTTTCTGTCTGCTATTCTGTGAATATGTTTGGACTGTTGCTCTTTGGGCAGGGTTCTCCTTGACATTTTTTGCATTTGACCTAAGGTTATATCTTTGTTGTTCACCAATCTGCAGGACAACTTTTCTGTCCCACTCCTAACTGCCTTGTTCTTGCAACGAAGAGTCTTCGTACTCAGTCAATGTCAAGAAAGCAGCACTGCCTTTATCTTCCATGCAGTGAATTTCATCCTCATCTTCAATTTGTTCTTCCTCCATAACTACATTTTGAAAAGGAGCTTTAACTTTATGTTCTTCATTTGGTTCTTTACCCCTCTGAATGATTTGAAACTATTCATTTGCTCTTCTATATGGATTTGAATTTCTTGGAGCAAATGTGTTCTGCTACCTTGCCTTTCCTGAGTTCTACTCAATCTTCAGCTTAGATATCTCAACAACCAATGGCTCTATCATCCTAGTCATTTTATCTAATTTAGGCTCTGATGAATAAGCAGAGGAAGAAGAGCCTCACCTCTCTGCCTTCTTCTGTCACCATGACTTTTAAGCTTTTTTGTAGCCATAATATTAGATTCTACTTCTAGAGTTGCATCTTGCATATCATCCAAAGTAGCACATCTTCTTTCTCTCAATAATAAGCAGAAATCAAAGTCAAAAGCATTGGCATAAGTGAGTTTGGCAGAGGTGGGAGTTGTCTTTACCTCAGCTGGTATCTTATTGTACATACGATTAAATATTTTGTTAAAATCAGGTAATGATTCCCCATTTTCCTTCTTTAGGTTACCAAACTCAGTATGATAGTATAGTAGGTCCTTCTTATCTCCCCATTGCTTCAAAAATGGTTCATCTAATGCTTCAATGTCAACAATAGTTCTAGGGGCTAGCTCTCTGAACCACTTTCTAGCCTCTCGATCAAGGCTCTCGACAAAAACTCTCATCCACACATCATTCTCACTAATGTCTAAATTATCAGCATAACTATAAAAAGCTTCAAGGTTTTCTTTCGCTGTTACCCCATCTGTACTAGTGAACTTACACATATATTTTTACTACTCTCTTGTGGGCATGGCATTCAAAGGAGCAAGTAGAACTAAAGGTCCATACCTAATAGCTACAATTATTTCCATCATCGTGGGAGCTTGCTGAGCTACCATGGCTGGGGTATATGGAAGGATACTGGTGGATTGAAAAGTGGGAAACAATGAAATGGATGACAGAGAAAAATGGATGTTATGGACTGTATAAAATGAAATCTTTGGACTGAGATCCAAAGGGGAACTAACTGTACAAGGATCAGTATGGATCTTTGGAGGTGATTCTTCACTTGAAATATCAGGTTCTAATTCTTCAAAATGTCTATTCTCAACTATGATCTCCTCTTGTAGAGATACATATGATTTCTTAGGCTTACCTAATCCTGATGTTCCTTTCTATGAAGTTCTCTTCGATTTGACAATCTTCTTAGGGTTAGGCACTGGGTCAGCTGGTGGGATTTCTTCGAGTATGTCTCACAAACTGAGCTAGGACTGGAACATGGAGTCGCCACTGGGTAGGTCCTCTAGTAGAGTCGCCAGATAGATGATTACAACTAGAAATGTGCCCAGACCTTGTCTATCATCAAAATTTGGAACTGTGCCATCTCCCAAGGAAGCTGAGCTTCGACCTCCTCTCCCCAGCAACAACGCCAATTAATGTTATCACCCCATGAAACTCTCCTAGGTTGTATCTCGGAGATGCTTGGGAACATTACAAACTCAACAAAAATGTTGGAAATTGGATTAATGGAAGGAATGATGCATATTTAAGCCTGATAACCATTTCTACTATGCTTGACCCCAGACATGGTGAACACCCCCGGACTACAATGCTTTAGACCACCAACTACTCACAGTTCGAGGATTAAGTGAATATGGAGAAAAATTACCACACCAGCAGATGCACAAGACCATGTGATGGCCAGCTGCAACCAGTTAAGAGGTCTGTAAATCTACTTCCTAATGCATAGATAGGATGATAGTTCTTTAGCACTAAAAAAACAGAAGCCTACATAGCACATTCAATGATACATACTAGATTCTAACACAGAGGTGGTATGATAGCCCCTCTAATGCTAAACATCAAGAGCACATGAAAACACATAAGAGGCACAGCCAGGAACAAAAAAGAAGTGGAAAGTGAGCAACTAACAACAAAAGAAGCTTGTATTAACTGAAAATGAAGACCATACGTTGTAGGTACCATAGTAGTTATAGTCTCCAGAAGTTCAACCTTACATGAAAAACAAAACCATCAACCCTATTACATTCTAAGTTCTGGCTATATATAGAGGTCGATTACAAAAATATATGCCATTCTATGTGTGAAGGGGTTATAATGGACCACCAACCACATTAACTATCTAAAATGTGTCTCTGCTACATTCTGCTTGATTTAATGAATTAATTTGACATTCGTTGGTGTTCTATTGTACTCCTCGAGCAGGTGGAGCAAAGTATGGATGAAATTCCATGCCTGATAAATGTTTTAACTCCTCAAGTCTTGTCCTTCCTGTCCTTTGGCCATACTGCTCTTGAATGCAGTTGATGAAGAATAACTATGCTGGGTACAAGTAGTTGATTGTCGCTATCCTTCAAGAGCATGGATCAATCAAAGGAGCGTGGACTTCATGGTGGGTGAACGAAGTGAAAGTAGGAACGAGGCTCTTCGTTGGATTACATAGATCGACGGTGGATATCAATTTGTAGAGGGTATCGAGAGAAGCAGGAGCAGGGAGATCACAGGCCATTGGATCTCAGGCAGGCAGATCCAATGGTGATTGGGTGGTAGACATACACTGGGTTTAATACATGGAGACAGGTGGACGAGCGGTAAGTGGTATTACCCGCACCACTTTCTGGAGGTGGTGGTAATCGTACAAAGCAGTGCGATCGTAATTAGTGGGTGATGCATGGGAGAGGAAAACTGCTTTTCTCGAGGGTTAATGATTGGGCAGCTCATGTGATCGGGAGGTGCGAATGCCATCGAATCGTGCAACAAACGATCAGATGGTGGGGTTTGATTATGCACTCTTTATTGATGTGATGGGAAAACGACAAGTTATGGTGTGTGGTCACATGAATATAGTCATATTGATCCGGAT
>APFE031221203.1:28243-44788 GCA_000404065.3 Pinus taeda | reverse complement strand
TATCTAGTGCTTAATTTGGAATTAGTTCAAACTGCTCCTAGGAAGCTGAGCTCGACCCCTAGAGGTGGGGAAAGGAGTTAGATGGTCTATATTATGCTCTCTCTTTCTCATTTTCATGGTTGGACTCTGGTGGGAGAAAGCTTTATTGTATATTGTACATCTATCTCTGCAATTTAGAGAAAAGGAAGGCCAGGGTTTTGCAGACATCATTGTGGATTCTTGTGGATTGTTGTGTTGATGGTGTGTTCTCTACATGTTCTTTTAAGTTTGTTTATGTATTCCACATCTCTCTTTTGCTTCTATTTGGACAGATGAAGTGGTAAAGTTTGAATACATGCTTTGACATGCTCAGCTTTTTAGTTTGTTCAAAATTTATGTTTTCTGCTATCTAGAGAGGATTCAAATGGGTTTTTGCCCTTTTTAGCTCCTTCTCTATTATCCCTGATCATCCATCTCAGATTAAGGCATCAGCGCTCACTCCTACCTTGCCCCAAAGATCCCCCTGCAAAAACTGTGCTCAATCCCCGCACCCTGAATTGCCCTCCCTCCAATTGCCACCAAAAACCCAAAAATCTTTAAATCAACCCCCCTTATCAATTTACTAGCCTAATATCTTTGATCCTAATTGGTCAGCTTATCATATTGAAAGATCTACCGAGTCTGACCCGAGAGAGCCTTCTCATACCTCGTAGGGCTAGCTACGAGGTGAAATGGTTTGATGTAGCCTTGAGAGTTTGTCTATCTCAGCCTAGGTGAATTCCAAGCGCTAACACATCCATCCTCCAAAATCCCATTTCTAAACATCCTGTAGAAAATCACAGAACATCCTGTAGAAATTCCAGAACATCTTGTAGAACCCCTGTAAACTTCCTGTAGAAGCTCATGAATGAGGTTTCTTGATAGCCAAACTCTGTGAAACTCTCTGGAAGGGTGTCAGGGGCCCCTTAGGCCCTCTCTGAACCTTCCGACCTCTTCCAAGCATTTCCTCTCGTCGATCCACCTCTGCACAATAAAAAAATGTAAAAGCACATGCATGATAATTCTAACAACTTATTCAAAACTACAAAAATATGTTTCCTTCAGGTTGAAGTAGCTTAGACACATTATTCTTACCTTCCTAGAAGTAATGGCATCTCTTTCAGTAGCTTGCATCCTCTTTTTCGCATCAGTAGGACTAGCTAGTAAAATTAGGGTTTGCGCTTTCTTTCAGCTTTTTAGTTTCTTTTCGCAAGAAGATTAGCTTCCTTTGAGTTAGCTTCCATCCATCAGTTAACAAGCTTCTTCTCAGAGCTCATAGAAGCTGGCTTGAGCCCCTAGCAGACTTGTGCCATCTGACCAAGTGACAGCTACGGCAAGAGCTAGTACTTACGCATACAACACCGTCGTTTCCAAGTTTGTTAGGAACTACCAGATTGATAAAAGTAAAGAAGGGAGTCCCAGGAGTTGCAACATTATTGCTGCAATACTGGAGCCCACCAATATACTCGACAGTAATGGGAGCACAAGTCCGTACTAGGCAGCTATTGAGTCACAGAAAGAGGAATCACCAAACCTTAAGCAAAAGAAGTAGTGACTAGGTTTAACGATGCCGAAGCACGTCTCTAGCCTAGACCTCTAAATAATGTGCGTTAAGTTCCAATGCATTGTTAAGTTCATTCACATAATTTTAGAGTTTATCTTCAATTAGGTTTCAGATTTCAGGCCCTACCGTATGTATATCAAAAACACTAGGATGCAACTAGAATGAGTAAAGCATGTTTCATTTCGATGAACACCTACTTAAAGGAGGGTAGAAAATTCATTCCCAATCATACACACGTGAATTAAAACACTAAGAAACACAATGCATCAATACACTAATCTCACAATGTATTGATATTATTAATGAAAGATATAGAGTTCGTTTTTCAATTTCTCAAACATGAAAATTTGAAATGCACATATACTTTCACTTTTGTATATCAAATGAATGTAATCCCTTAATTCTTTCTTTGTTTTGAATTTAAAGAGACAAAAAAGAAAGTGTGAACTGATCAATCCAAATAATTGTGATCTATGCTTGGTAGTGAAGAAATCGAATCAATATCAAAAATTGGTTTAATAATCGACACTAAAAATCAACCAGCAAGAAAACAAGCAACGAAAAAGCCTCAAGAAAATCAATGAGATGGTTGTGGATGAACCTTGGACAAACAAGTAACCCAAGCAAAAGATTTCTCGACAAAACCTCTAAAGAGCTAGGTCACACAGTCTAAAAACACAAGACTCACTCAATGAAACCAAAGAGATAGTACCTTAACCAAAAGCAATCAAAACAAGCTGATGGGAGAGAGGAAACAACCGGGGATAAAAAGACTGGTGGATTCAGGAGGTAAAGTTGTAAAAACAACTTCACATGAATCATCGTAGGTGTTACACTGACAACTAGAGATGTCTTCACAGGTGTTACATTGACAACTAGATACATCGTCTCAAGTGTCACACTGACAACTACATACTAGTCGCTAAAGTACACCCGTTTTCAGAGACAGTCTGATTTCAAGAGTCATTGCGGGAATTAAACTAGAAACCTGAGATGAAATCCAAATAGTCATGAGTACAAAGCTAGAACATCAGTGATGTCATCGCAACTGTTAGGCTATCTTCAGTGACGATCTTACTTAAGCAAAAGACAAAGTAAAATCACCTAAATGACACCAAATTAATCTTCCAAGCAGTAAGGGGAATTCCCAGATTGACCCAGGTAACCCAAAAAACTGATGGTTTAACCCCAAAAACCAGGAGACACTAAAAAATAAATCAAGGGTAAACAAGAAGAAGACATACAAAGGACTCCCTAGTATGGTCACCAACTTGTGATAAAGGAAAGTGTTCCCTCTACGGACAGAGGCAACCCCTCTAGCCCTAGAGTGGGTCTAGTCACAACAAAGACAAAACAACAATAAATTCCCTTAAACGGTCATCGTTAGAGGCCTACCTCAAACCGGTGGTTGATGAAGTTTCTGTTGCGCTACTCCAGCTTCTGTTTCTTTCTCCTCAATGAGAAATAAACCTGAAACACCACAAGAAAACAACAGAGCACGTAACCGAGAACAAAATTGATCTATTTACTTATAAAGTCAAGAAATCATAAGCTATCAAGTAAATTGTGCACAAGATATAGGAAATCATCATTGATTGTATTAAAATGAATCAAGAGCAAAGCTTACAACCAAGTCTTGATGTCACAAGCCTTCTTAGAGTGTCCAGTCAGTATGTTTCCTCAAGCATTCACTCTCAAGAATGGGTCTCCCAAATAGATGATATCTCTCTCTAACTCACAAGCTCTAATACAAGGTTAAGGCACCCCACAACCTCTTACCAAACTATTAGCAATTCCACACTTGTCACACTCACACCAAAGCTAACTACTTAGCTTCAAAGCAAACTCAAAAGAACAAGCCAACACTACCCAACTAAAGAACTAGCAAATCATAGCAATGGTGAGTGATTTTATAAGAGAAAGAGTCTCCATGAAATGAGAGAGAGGGAGCTTATCCTCAAGGGAGGTTGCACAAGATGCGGAACCACCATCCCAGAGGAGGAAAGGTGACCCAAACTGACCCAAAACTAGCTCTAGAAACACCCAGAAGGCCGATTGTTTGAACAAATTCGCCAATTCTGGATCATCACAAGTCATGAACTAAGGCTCAACGACGACATCGCAAGGAGGCAATGCATTCAGACCAATCGTCGTAAAAAATAGCTGGAAGCCTCACATTGTGCCCTAAAATTCAACTGTTGTGGGAAACACATGTACACCTATGACGGTGTCGTGACTAGACTTTTCATGACAAGTGATTGTTGCGTATATTAATGGATTACTCGCGACAAGGCAGAAAATTAGGAAAAAGGGTCAGTTCTTCAGCATCAGAGAGCATTGTTTAATATTTTTGCATAAGTGAGATGATATGGACATATGTATTTGATGTATGACATAGTAGAGGGGCTGAGATGAGGACAGTGACAAATTACTGTGTAACAAATGCCCATTAAAGCAAGAAGCCTGAGAGAGTGGGAGGGGTGAAATGCTTTATGAAACCATGACAGAACTAGAACACCACTTGGAAGAACCTACAGGTGCAAGTACAACTGATATTTTTGATAGTGAAACACATGTTGTCTAGGCATGGGTGCAGCCATCCAAAAGACATATGAAACTTGGTCTGTGGTATGGACGCAACCACCCAGTTGATAAGACCATATATAATGATTAATATATGGTCGCAGCCATCCATGAAGACTCAGGTATGGTCGCAGCCATCCAATCAAGGAGTCATGTATGTAATCACGAACCAATCCACGTAGCTCGAACATATGTAATCTTAGTTCAGGGCCTTGAAACCCTGGCCGATCTTAGTACAAATTCTAGCATGTGAACAAATGTGCTGAAGTCAAGGATGATAGAATGTCGCTTGATTACTAATCAATAATGAAAACCGTTAACAAGCATGAGAGAAACCACCAATAATGTCAATGGCTCTCAAGTTACTCTCTAGTACAATCCACTAAGTGTGAAAAATGAGCTGAAGTCGAACACTCGTGGAATCACCCAATCAAAGACCAATGATGAAAGTCTATCATCAAGCATGAAGAACTTGCCATTTAGGCATGCAAGATCCAAGGTACTGAAAGGGATCTCTAGATCAATCTCCTAGATAATGAGCTGGTGTCGAAAGGAGATGATCTGTCGCAGGAGGGGCATAATGTTTCACCCATCAACGACACGAGATAAGGAACAAGTGGTAGATGGTGAAACAGAGCATCAGAGGAGGTAAGGGTGTGAACTAAAAAGAATTATACTATTGAACATATCAGCGATACGACTCCAGAATGTGGTAGCATTTTAGTACCAACGAATCAGAGGTCTAACGGAGACAACATGGATCAAATGGAATGAGGCAAAAAGGTAACCCAAAAAACCCTGGAAGGCCAATGACGATGTGAGGATACCCCAACCTGATGAGAAGAAAAAGTGTCAATGTTCAAGAGTGACTAGCTACCGTAGGTAACCAATGACAACTTCCAAATTTTCCCCCACCATTGCTAGCGAATACCACAATTATTTTGAAAAACTAGCTTGAAGGGGATAGCATATGCTTTTGATATAAGTTCGGCCTTCAAAAGAATCCAACCTAGTAATAGTTTAACAAGCCCTAGGTAGGAGAAGCTCGAGTCTCGTCATGGTGACGAGTCCAATGTCATTAGGGTTTAACGAGTCCAGCATAGGGAAAACTCAGGGTCCATTTTCATAAATTTGTGTCCCTCGAGCCCGAAGAAGTAGAAAACAATACCCGAGAGAACCGCTTGACCATTACGACCAAGGATTACTTTTTGTAATTAGTGGTCCCAATCCAAAAAAGTAAAAAAGTAATCAGAGACATGTCATTTCATAACCAAAATCGAACTTGAAACAACAAAAGCCTGTCCATCTTTTCACGTTTGTACGGTCGGAAAAGCGTTGAACGCAGACTGCCATTTTTATTCTCTTTAACGAGTCAAAAAGGGAAAAAATACTTGTCAATATTTTCATCTTTTATGAGTCATAAAAGAGCGTAAAGGTGACTCATCCTAGAGGAACAAGTGGTATAAAGGGTAGCAACTGGTTCCAGCAATGGTGGAACTGATCTAAACATTTGATGGTTAAGACGTTAGCTAATAAAACCACTCATCGCTGTGGTTCCTTAAGAAAGGAGAAACAACCAAGTGAAAGCATATGATCGGCCAAAGAGATGGTGGCGATGGAACGAAACAACCAAGGCTTATCTAGCAGAATTTAGCAGATAAACATGGCAATCAATGGGTTCATTTTTACACAAGCTTGAACCGTAGAGAATTCTGCTTGGATTCAGTTTCATGTTTACACAAGCTTGAAATGAAAAAAATATGCTTGTTATAAGTTCACATGCCCCCAACATAATGACGCAAATCGAGGTATATGCCCCCCAAGCTTCATTGCATTCAACAAGGTGGATGGAATGAAGGTTCACTTTCGAGATCTTGGAAAGACTCGACTTGGATTTTACAATATCTTAAGAAAAGACTCGATTTGTAAAGGGAGTGGTTTCATTTTTTAATAAGGTTGACACGGTAAAAGAACTATCCTCATAACCCCTGTTTCATTTTTTAACGAGGTTGACATAAGATCAAAAACTTTCCTCAAGACTCCTTGTTTCATTTTTTAACAAGCTTGACACAAGACAAGGAACTATGCTCTATGATCCTTGTTTCACTTTTTAACGAGGTTGACACAAGATCAAACTATCCTCGGGCCTCCTTGTTTCATTTTTTAATGAGGTTGACACAAGAAGAGAGCTCTCCTCAGATCTTGTTCATGGGTCATATGCAAATATGACTCCCAAGAGATCTTCATTGGATGGAAGAATCATGCTCTGGGAGGAACACATGTGATTAGACACCAATCAAGTTCCAATGTCCCCAGTACATGATGTATGAGACCATCTACATAATCATGAGTAGAGGCGGAGATGGAACGGGTAGCCTCATAATTGACCTGTGGCAAAGAAGGTATTGCTTGTAGATAAGAATTGATGGGGGATGACAGTGGCACAGGAGGCACCTAATGACTAAGGAACGACAATTGATCAATAGTCACCATTCTTCCATCATGCGGAAAAAAATCCACATGGAAAAGCAAAGAAATAAGAGCCCCCATGGCATAAATATAATGACAGCCAAGGAGAATTCTTCCATTGTGCAGAAAAAAATCCACATGGAAAAGCAAAGAAACAAGAGCCCCCATGGCATAATTATAATCACAGCCAAGGAGAAGACTGAAATCTAAAGACCCTTGGACAACCATCACGTCTATATAGACAATTTTGCCTCCCAAAGTAACAAGGAACTTTAGAAGGATCCCTAAAGGTTGACTAGTTCCTTCATCAAATGCTACCAAATTTTGTGTGACTGGCACAAGTTCTGGGGAGCCCCAAGCTTGCCAAGTAGTGAAAGGCATGAGGCTAACTGATGCACCCTCATCTAAGATAGTGCCAGGTACTGCCTTATCATTGGCATGTATTTTAATCTACAAATATACATAGGATGTGTTAGCACTCAAATCTGCCTCAAGCTGAAAGAAGGCAAAACTCAAGGCAACATCAAACCAAGCTCAGTCTGGTAGCTAGCCCTACCAGAACAGGAGAGGGCTCTCTCCGAGTCACACTCAGTGAATAAGCAAATGAAATGGCCTGAGATGACTTACAATGAACTATTTGTCTTAGGCTAGTAAGTGAAAATGAATATAAGGAGTGATTTTCATGAATGACTTTGTTTCTGGGATATTATGGGACCATTGGACCTCAATGAGCAGAGAACTTAATATGAAGGAACAGATTATTTCGTGAGGAAAGGTAGGCTGAAAGCATAGAAATTTAGTTTTAAAAGGTGGTGGGATGGAAAGATTGATTAAGAAGTTGAAAAGGGCATAGGAGATGAATCTTTTTCAAACAGAATAATGAACAATGTACATGAAATTTTCCCACAGGTAGAGAAATAGGATTGAATTCTACCTGATCTCACTCGAAAAACTTCACCAGAAATGGATACGAAGTGAAACTATGGAACATAACAAAGAAATGGAGAGAATCATTAAGAAGTTGAAAAGGGCATAGGAGATGAATCTTTTTCAAACATAAGAATGAACACTATACATGAAGTTTTCCCCTAGGTAGAGCAATTAAATTGAATTCTACCTAATCTCACTCAAAAAACTTCACTCGAAAATGAATGTGAAATGGAATACAAAACATAACAAGGTACATATGAAACATAAGAATCAAATTTGATACACTCACAACCACATGAATCTCATGAATCAGAGCTGCTTCCTTTCGTTAATTCTCTATAGGAATATACAATTCAGAAGCAAAGTTTCTCTCCCAAAGTTTCCCAGAAGTTACAAGCCAAACAACCCCACTTGCTTTGCAAATGGTTTGCATACAATATATAGAATGTGCTATGAAGAGATAGAACGACCAAGGGTCACCAAATGAAGGTGGAGAGCCAACCATCAGCTACAGTTGTAGTGTTACAAACATGAAAAATGGCTTGGGTGACCCTTTGCCTTCTTTTGCCACTTGTATAACTGACCATATGGAGTGAAAATGTTTATAAAACCGCCGTGCTCCTCCTGTGTGTTGCGCTCTTTTCCAGGTGACTTTTGGAGGCCTTCCTGATGTCCAAATTGAGCTCAGGATAGCTTGTTGGAAAGCCTGGCCTGTCTAATTTCCAACCCCACCAGAATGTTTTGATTTGGAGTTCATTTGCCTCATAAAAAATCAAATCTCCCAAGACTGGTCGAACTCTGCCAAATGAGGCTTCCTAAAAGCAGAGTGCTGTTACAGTCAACTTGTGGATGCCTTCCTCAACTCCAAATTGAGCTCATGATAGCTCATTGGAAATATGTTAGTCTCTAGTTATCATTTGAATCATCAAGAAAGTCATTTGGCCAACCGAGATAGGAGAAACTTTTATTTTCCCGAGGTCGCTCCAGAGGTGCATCAATTCTCCCAAGGCAATTGTATTTTTGACATTTCTGCAGAACCATGACACGTGTGTAAAAAGTGAATGATTTCTCCTTCCTTGGTATATCATGGAAAAAACCCTCTCTCAGTTTTCCCAAATTCATCTTCAATTGCTCAGAAACCTCATTTGAGTGAAACATATCCCGATGTGTGGGACAAGGGATTTGCCGGAATGAAGCGAAATGAAGAGGATAGGGAGCTTCCAAATTCTTGAGGAAATTTTGGGAAGTGTGGAGGGATGTTAGGAAGTAGGGGAAAGTGGAATCGCAGAAATTGTGTGAGGGGAAGGGGTCCAAAAACGCAAAACATAGTCCCAACCATAGAAAATTGTCAGGTTGTAGCAAGGAACTAGGGTTTGTATGAAAATGAGGAATTTGGGGGATATCAGTGATGGAAGTGTCTGATAAGGTATTTTATGGATAGGGGAAGGTGTATGAATCTCAGGATACAAGTTTTTCCAATGATTTGATCATCCAATAGAAATTAGCTTCAAAACCCTAGGAGAGGGAAATGAACCTTGCCTTGACACAACTGAAACATGAACAAGGTGTGAAATGACCCAATGGAACTTGACATGATGATGAAAACCCTCTGAATGATGGTAGACTCAGCTGAATGGTGACATAGGATGTCATTTGGACAACTTTGACAAGGGTAAAAGCAAACCCCAAACCTAATGCCTAGTGACCAAATTTTACTTGAAGACTCACTGAAATGATAAAATTTGACCTTGACACCTTAACATCACTTGTGTAAGAGCATTTTTGATCACTGGAAGAAGGCTGCAAAGACTGACTCTAACATTGGCTCCAATTGGGGATGGTAGCTCCTTGGAGGTGCCAAGAACAACAAATCTCTGGAAGAGCTAGACAGTGCCTTTTTTGTCCATTGGGCTATGGAGTCCATTATTCCGACATGACTCACGAGACTTCCGACTCATTTATTGACTGAAGCTTGACTGAAATGATTGAAAAACTAACGCGGAAAACTTTAAACTAAACTGTAATGAAACTATAACGAAATGTTGCCTTTTAGCTGCTTATTTATTTACAAATTCTACCCTACTCTATTGCCGATCCAATGAATCAAGTAATGTTATAATGCCAGATCAACCATTCAAGTAAACCTGAGAATGATGCCGCTTGAGAATGCTTCCACTAGGACACAGATGTAATTGTTGGCAGCCCTTCATGCACGTAATGAGCCTGGTCATGTAAAAGACAGCCTGATCTATCAATCAAACTGAAAAAAATTTCCATGTATGTTACAATAGGATTGCAAAAGCCAGACTCTGTTTGCTGCCCCAACTCCGCAATACATACCTCCAGCTGCACACTGTCAATGCAAACACCTGTAGGCAACTCTATTATTTCTTGTTTCGATGGAGGAAGAGTTTCCAAGAACTTTTTAGGATCTCGGAAATCATATGACTAGATCTGCTCATTCAAATACTGAATCTCCTTCTCAAGTTTTTCAACAACTAACTCGCAGAAACCATTTTTAATTTCAAGAGGGAACTTTGGAGATTTCAAACATTGAAGCAAGGCACTGAAAAATTCTTCATTAATTTCAATATCCACTAACCAATCTCTAACTTCTTTTATAGCTTCAAAAAGTGCAGGGTTTGCCACATACCCTACCATTGCATAAATGGATCAGCGAGCACTAGAATGTTAGGATCGAGTTGGAGTCGCCAGGTGAATGTTTCAGCCTTCATATGTGTCTGACTGATGTCCACCATCAGCATCAGATCTGCAACTTGATTTCATGTACTGGGGCAAGACAATCTTCAAGTCGAATGTCCCATCAATAGCAAACCATCTTCCCAAGTGGAGTCGCCATTATGTTAGCGCTCGAATCTGCCTCAGGCTGAAAGAAGGCAAAACTCAAGGAAAAATCAAACCAAGCTCATTTTGGTAGCTATCCCTACCAGAACAGGAGAGGGCTCTCTCCGAGTCACACTCAGTGAATAAGCAAATGAAATGGCCCGAGATGACTTACAATGAACTATTTGTCTTAGGCTAGTAAGTGAAAATGAATATAAGGAGTGATTTTCATGAATGAATTTGTTTCTGGGATATTATGTGACCATTGGACCTCAATGAACGGAGAACTTAATATGAAGGAACAAATTATTTCGTGAGGCAAGGTAGGCTGAAAGCATAGCAATTTAGTTTTAAAAGGTGGCGGGATGGAAATATTGATTAAGAAGTTGAAAAGGGCATAGGAGATGAATCCTTTTCAAAGAGAAGAATGAACAATGTACATGAAATTTTCCCACAGGTAGAGCAATAGGATTGAATTCTACCTGATCTCACTCGAAAAACTTCACCAGAAATGGATACGAAGTGAAACTATGGAACATAACAAAGAAATGGAGACAATGATTAAGAAGTTGAAAAGGGAATAGGAGATGAATCCTTTTCAAACAGAAGAATGAACACTATACATGAAGTTTTCCCCTAGGTAGAGCAATTAAATTTAATTCTACCTAATCTCACTCAAAAAACTTCACTCGAAAATGAATGTGAAATGGAATACAAAAATAACAAGGTACATATGAAACATAAGAAGAAAATTTGCTACACTCACAACCACATGAATCTCATGAATCAGAGTTGTTGCCTTTCATTAATTCTCTATAGAAATATACAATGCAGAAGCAAAGTTTCTCTCCTAAAGTCTCCCAGAAGTTACAAGCCAAACAACCCCACTTGCTTTGCAAATGGTTTGCATACAATATATAGAATGTGCTATGAAGAGATAGAACGACCAAGGGTCACCAAATGAAGGTGGAGAGCCAACCATCATCTACAGGTGTAGTGTTACAAACATGACAAATGGCTTGGGTGACCCTTTGCCTTCTTTTGCCACTTGTATAACTGACCATATGGAGTGAAATTGTTTATAAAACCGTCGTGCTCCTCCTGTGCGTCACGCTCTTTTCCAAGTGACTTTTGGAGGCCTTCTAGATGTCCAAATTGAGTTTAGGATAGCATTTTGGAAAGCCTGTCATGTCTAATTTCCAACCACACCAGAAGTTTTTGATTTGGAGTTCATTTGCCTAGTCAAAAATCAAATCTCCCAAGACTGGTCGAACTGTGCCAAATGAGGCAACCTGAAAGAAGAGTACTGTTACAGTCAACTTTTGGATGCCTTTCTCAACTCCAAATTGAGCTCATGATAGTGCATTGGAAATATTTTAGTCTCTAGTTATCATTTGAATCATCGACAAAGTCATTTGGCCAACCGAGCTAGGAGAAAACTTCATTTTCCTGAGGTCGCTCCAGAGGTGCATCAATACTCCCAAGGAAATTGTATTTTTGACATTTCTGTAGAACCATGACACCTGGGTAAATAGTGAACGAGGTTTTTCTTCCTTCATCTGTCATGGACAAAAACCTCTCTCAGCTTTGTCAAATTAATCTTCGATTTCTCAGAAACCTCATTTGAGTGAAACATATCCCGATGTGTGGGACAAGGGATTTGTCGGAATGAAGAGAAATGAAGGGGATAGGGAGCTTCCAAATTCTTGAGGAAATTTTGGGAAGTGTGGAGGGATGTTAGGAAGTGGGGGAAAGTGGAATCTCAGAAATTGAGTGAGGCGAAGGGGTCCAAAAAGGCAAAACACAGTCCCAACCATAGAAAATTGCTAGGTTGTAGCAAGGAACTAGGGTTTGTATGAAAATGAGGCATTTGGGGGATCTCAGTGATGGGAAGTGTCTGATAAGGTATTCTATGGATAGGGGAATGTGTATGAATCTCAGGATACAAGTTTTTCCCATGATTTGATCATCCAAGAGAAATTAGCTTCAAAACCCTAGGAGAGGGAAATGAACCTTGCCTTGACACAACTGAAACATGAACAAGGTGTGAAATGACCCAATGGAACTTGACATGATGATGACAACCCTCTGAATGATGGTAGACTCAGCTGAATGGTGACATAGAATTTCATTTGGACAAATTTGACAAGGAGAATTTCGGCGTAAATCACATCAATAAAGACCTTTATCAACGCGTTTCGAACCAACTAGTGTGGTTCATCGTCAGGACAAGTTGAAGAGACAGATCAAGTCTAGCATGTTAAATAGTCTGAGAAGAGACTCCACTCTGCTCAGACTATTTAACATTAGCCGTTGGAGTCTCTACTCAGACTTGATCTGTCTCTTCAACTTGTCCTGACGATGAACCACACTAGTTGGTTCAAAACGCGTCAATAAAGGTCTTTCTTGATGTGATTTACGCCGAAATTCTTCTTATATAACTATGATTGATCACAGAAGCCTCAATTCTAAAATTTGACAAGAGTAAAATCAAACCCCAAGCCTAATGCCTAGTGACCAAATTTTACTTGAAGGCTCACTGAAATGATAAAATTTGACCTTGACACCTTAAAATCACTTGTGTAAGAGCATGTTTGATCACTAGAAGAAGGCTGCAAAGACTGACTCTAACAGGATGGAAGGCAAAAAGCAGTCAAGTGACTCCAGTTGAAAGAAATGACTGAACTACTCGGTGGGGGTATCATATGATTTCCCTCATGCTCTACAGGAACCGAAGAAGGACTCTCTGAATCAACTGGGATAGGAGGGTTGTTCTCAAACTCAAGAGAATTTGACGAGATGAGAAGAACATGAGTAGGATCATCATGATGTTCTTTGGGAACATAATGGACCACTAGCGGTGAATCCAAGTCAACACTCTTTCCAACCAATGGTTGGTCAGGAATAGGCTGAGGACAACTAGGTTCGGGAAAAGGAGGGTAGACAAGAGAAGAATCTAAGTCAATCTATTTGTCAACAGGGAGAGGGTCTGAGGAGAGTCTTTGATAACCAACTGGAAGTGGAGGAAAAGAAGCTGTAAGACTTTCCAAAACAATGGAAGCTTTATCCATGAGCGGACAAAGGTGAAAGGGATGGTTTCCTTCACATAGCCCTACAAGGGAATCGAATCTTCCCTTTCTTCTTACTGATGCTAGTTGATAGGGAAGCATCATTATGAGCTTTAGATGACGATGAAGGATGAGACGAATCGTGAGACCATACTTCTAAGACCTTAGGAATGCCAGGACAATCATGAAGAAGATGGTCACCCTTGCGTAATATACAAGGAAACTTAACCTTCCGTGGGGGAACAGAAGGTGTTCTGACTTGAGATGTACTCGGGGAAATAGTTGCACGAGTGGCCTCACGCTTATCAAACTTCTTCTTCTTCTTCATCTTCTTCTTCTTCGTATTCTTCTTCTTCTTCTTCTTCTTCTTAGTCTCCTCGTTAATAGATGTGGAACTTTCACCAAGCGAAGTGGGAGATGAACATGAAGAAATAGGGGAAAGAAGGCGTAGGCTCAACCATGGAATCATCATGTCATGATTCAGATGAAGGAGAGAGTGGAACAAGAGTCATGACACTCGGGACCACTAAGTTTGAAAGCAACCAAACAGGTAAACCGATGGTTAACCCAGGCAAAGACAATGTTTCCATGTATGGAGCACCGACATTTCCAAAATAAGGAAACAGACCAGGGTTCCCATTTGGGGGAAGACTTTGGCTGGTAGGCTCAGGGAATGTTGCCATTGGGAACGAGCCTGAAAATCACCCGTATCGTAACCAAGAACTCGAACTGTTACCAGGAATATTTCGTGGGCAGTAAATTTTATGACACAAGAACAAAACTTGACCTTTTCATGATTAAAGAGTTGAGAAAAGGACATCAAGGTGACTTTATCTCTTTCGAGTTTTAATAAGCCTGAAAGGGCAAGTGCTTAGATGGACCTTTTATTTTAAGGAGTCGAAAAGGAAAGAAAGTGAATACTCTGGAGAACTAGGTGTTAACACCCAGGTTGTTCCCAATGACTCCCAAGGGAATACGGCCGGGGTAACCAATAACCAATCTTTGGACTACAGCTTCTAGCCCAGCTGTAATCAGAGAGGGCTCTCTCTGTATGGTTTATCACTGTTTTAATTGAGTTTTTTAGGCTAGTTATGAAGTAAAGGTTTGTTTGTTTTTTGGCGTTTGGTTGGGGGGATGTTTTCTAATAGTTTTGAAATGTTCTCTGCAGATGAAATTAATCCATTGGGCAATGGGGTCTGTGGCTGTTGTTTCCTTGAGATCCTGGCTTAAGTGCAGTTGGAATTATAGGGCCTGTATGTGTTTCATAAACCAACTGTAAATTGTGAGGGTGAAACGTGAATCAACTAGTAAAGAGCATTTAAGAATTCTTCACTGAGCTAGGATGTGAGAAAGAGATCTATTACTTAGGAGCATTACCTGAATTCTTGAAACAATAGATTACTGTGATGATATAGTGTGAAAGGTAGCATTTAAGAATTACTCTTTCATTACCATAACTGAAGAAAACATTTATAATAGCTTAGATTGAGCTCAGGGTAATCAGTGATTAAATCATGAGACTATTCTTTTTCCTTGCTATTTAGATATGTAATATATGGAGAGCATGAATGATATATGAAAGATAACAAACATATAACAGAGAGAAACAAGAAAACTTATTGAGCCATGAAACACGCAGGAATCCTGCAATATTCAGCCATACACCAGCAAGACATCAAGAAACACAACTCTTTAGAAATCCCATCATCCTTTGTATTAGTTGTCTGAATATTTACAATAGGAGAGCTACAGAATAGATATCAAGAGATTTCTTACATCCAGAGTCCAACCCCTGCTAACAAATGCGAGGGGAAATATATAGAAGTCTATTACAAAATATCTCAGGCATTGAGTCATCTGAGAGGGAAAATATCTTCTTTCACTCATACAGGGCTTGCAGATGAGAAGTTATTACAATATTAAATGAATTATAAAGGCTCTTAACTCCTGTCAGAGCAATTTTGACCTTTGGGGGTCACGGAGTCGGTTGAGCGCTTTTGCATAACTGCTGAATGACGTGGTGGTGCAGTTGTAACTTTCTGTGTCTTCTCGGCCCTGTCACCTGTGACTGCTGATGCTGCTGTTGTGGCCGAGTACCTGTGCTGAGTTGGTTCAGCCTCTGTCTTCACGCCTGTTGATGTGTCTTTGTCCTGCTGTGTATGGGATTCAAAATATTTTCCAAGGCAAAATTACAATTACTGACTTTGGTTTAACAGTAATCGTATCAACTCTTCCCATGTCTCTGATGAAGGCAACTGATGTTTCAAAATTGAACCCATGGTCTCATCAGCCTCTGTATATTTATAAAAGTGAGGGGGCTCATCAAATAAATGTGCAATTTCATTCCTGATAAAAAATAAATTATCTACTCTATCAAAAAGAATCTGCCCTGTTACTGGGCCTGCTTCTGATGATGTACTAGGTGCCTCTGAAATTTGTGTTGCTGCAAAATTGCTTACTCTCTTGACATACTTCTCATGCGAGAGTAATTTTCCTGAGGGATCCAATGGGCTAGGGAGCCCCCTGTTCTGCAAAGCCATACACCTGTTCTGAAATTTATTAATATCAGCTTGCATATCCTGGGTTCTTCTTTCCAGGGTTTGAATCAGGTTTCTCAGTGTCAGGACTCTTCTGATCAGGGAGATGGTCTCTGTTCTGTTTCCAATCCCCATTCTTATCAGCTGGGAGCTTGTCCTGTAGTTCAGCACGTCTATCATCTTAGTGGCAATCTCAGGCATGCTGCCTAGAGATGCGCTTGCCCTCTTCATTTCTTTACGTGCTCTTCCAATGAGTGCTACTTGTTCATATATAGCTCAATATATTCCCATTGGTTTGTTATGGATTGGCCAATGTTTCCCCAGATGACCCTCTTAAGCTCTGATGTGACTTTATCCAAGGTGAGCTCTTTTTCTAGCTCTGTAATCCTCTTCTTGAGGGCCTTTACCTCCCTCTCTCTTTCAGCCACATTTTGTTTTGATTTGTCATATTGTTCATTTATTTTTGCCAGGCTGTCCTGGGCTTGGCTCAGCTCAGACATCTGGGACTCTAGTACCTGTATTTCTTTCCTCA
>APFE031221186.1:0-12850 GCA_000404065.3 Pinus taeda | reverse complement strand
GTTAGATATTTTTAAAAGTTTGAGTTTATATTATTTAATATGTAGAATTTAAGTGTCCAAATTTTTTCACTTAGACTGCATTCTAATTTAATATGATTTACCACTCAAAATCAAAATGATATCAAACTTATTTTTAAACTTATGTTGTTCCTTTAATTATTGTATTGTTAATTTATACATTTGCAACAAACTAATTCAAGTATTGTTAATTTATACATTAAAATTTTACTAAATTTGGAATTAAATAGTGCATCTAGAATTTAAAAATAACCAAAACTCTCAATTCTAGTGATTTCCTTGTACTAAAGTTTTTCCAATTTTAATGAAATATGTGTTATTTGCAGCAAACTAATTCATGTATTTTTAATTTATGCATTTGCAATACCTTAAAGAAACTAAAGCCATTGTATGTATGTGCATTTTACTTATTTAATTTTCTTCTCATTTCTATTATACTATTATAATAATTTCCTTTTTCTTCTCATTTCTTTGATTATAAGGTTTAAAGATTTTGAATATAAAATTTATGGAAAATTTCTAGCTGCTCCCTTAACCATATGGGGAGTATAAAGTTTTTTTTTTGTCAAAATTGTTTGTGTGACTTTAAAGCATTTTTTTTTTTTTAATTTAAATATATTTTGTCCATTCATGTTTGGTTTTATATGCAATATTAATGACTGAAAAATCATTTAAAAGCTTATCCTAGAGGTTGAGAGAGAAAATTGATATTTAAAGAATGTATTCCTTAGAGGAAACTAATCTCCAGGCATCCATCTTCGTATTTTCCAAAAAAATATAGTTTACTCTAGATAATTAAATGATTTAAAAGATGTTTCCTTTTTACTTGCACAACCAATTATGTACCTAGCACATATAAATATATTTTTGTAGTGTGTGTGTCCCCTATAGAATAGATTATATTCATTGTTATTTTCAAGACAATAATGATCAACTAAACCTCCCAAGGGTTGCATTTTCTCTATCCATGGTTTAATGTATTCCACATCACTTCCATATAGCAAGAAATCACTCAACACGACTACACAACCTATCATAAGAACATCTACCAAATTGTCTTTAATAAAAAAGAGTTGAAAATGGGACCATTTTGGCATGGCTCTTTAGAAATTTTACAAAATTGTGGGAAATGAAACCATTTTGGCATGGATTCTCTCCTTATGACCTTACTCTACATTTTGTTCCTCACTCAATGGAAAATATGTAAAAAATATTCTCTTCAACAACTCTAATCAGCAGGGAATATCATCAATATTTTCAATGTAATTGAAAACCCTCGCTTATTTCATCTATAGTAGTATGTCCCCTTATAACTTTTAACATAATTGATAACTATAACTCATTTCATTTTTGTCACATCCAGGGAATCCTTTCTACAAAGGGAGGCATTTGTAGAAGAGTGAGTGTAGAGTTCCTTCCTTTTATATCATGAAGAGATTTTGTCACATCCAAAAGGCATTTGTACTTGTTTAACACACCCAAAATTTGATCCCTTCACATTATGATATTTAGTTCTAATGAAAACAACATTTTTAAAAGCTCGTGTTTGAAGTTAACCATTATGTAACTCCCATTGAACTTGGGCTACAACATATGATGTCTTCTAGTTGCTTTGAATGACAAATATGATAGTAATCGATAGGACTTGGGCCACGATAGTTTTCCTTCAACATCAAAATCACTCGAATAATTATCATGATGTCTTTTGTTATTATGAAAATAATGTAATCCATGGAAGGATTTCCTAACTCTTGAATAGTGGTGACAATATCTATGTTTGTGTACCCTAGTATTGCTTGTATGAATGTACCTATGAGAACTGCTTGCTAAATTTTCCTTACATATATGTTATTTTAAATTCCCTATGTTGGAATGAGGGCACCTAAAAATGAATTTAGAGTTAATCCAAAAGGAACCATATGATCCATAACTTGACTCTAAGCTACTACATTTAGAATATGGGCTCTCACTTCTCTCATTCTTCTTTCTAGACAAATTGTATTCCTTTCAATTACGAATATTTGAACTTTCTCACCTGTATCTATTGCACCTTCTCTGGTAGCCACCATGCTTACATGACATTCCTCCTTCAATTATTGTACAAGCATAAAAACTACTACTGTGACTACATTGTCTACAAGTTTTGACTACATATGTTTGGTTTACCACACATACATGGCAATAATGTCATCTAAATTGTTAGAAGACAACAAAAAATACTAGAAATGATATGTATTTTGTAGCTTCAATTGCATTATTATAATATATTGATGTATCTCTTGTTTGATCTCTTGTACAAGTAAATAATATAAGTTTCTACCAAGTGTAAATAAACCCAACCTTCTGTGATTCTGTAAATATTATTGTGATGTTATGCAGCAAAATTCAAGAATAAGACATGATGTAATACTTGCAGCCCTTTCCGTCATTCTGTCAATATTATTGTGATGTTATGGAGGAAAATCCAAGAATAAGACATGATGTAATATGTGTAACCCTTGCTTATTGGACACGATACATAACCTTGTTGTGACAATTATGCATATCAACATCCATGCTTTATAATTACATTGTGATAGTACAGTGAATTCGAAATAAACATGTGGCATGTTTGGTAACTATTTATTTAATCATATGGTATCGAAACATTATTACAAATAGAAAAGGAACATTTTTAGTAGGTTGTGCACACGAAGTACATATTTGGTAACTGTTTATTTACTCACGTGGTATCTAAACTTTATTACAAATAGAAAAGGAACATATTTAGTAGGTCGTGCACACAAAGTACACCATAACCAAGAAAGACCTCCTTTGAGTATGTAGCATATACGTTCCATAAGACTATGATATATATCAGTGACATTTTTCAACAATCACTACAATACCACCTTAGGAATTTCAAAGGGTCCTCCCATTAGCAAATACAAAACCAACACCACAATTTGGGAACCATGAAATCTCCTACAATAAGTTTTCCTTTACAAGGCATGTAAATAAGCATGATTAAATTTTACATCTTATTCCTTCACAATTGTTTATTAGGTGTTTAAAGGAAGGATTAAAAAGCTAGAAACCCTACATTCAATACACATGTCTCTATTTAAACATCAAAATAATATATTCATATTTAAAATTAAAGTGCCTCTAATTAACCCAAGTTACCTAATTATTGGCAAAAATTCATTGTGAAGGCTAATATGGGCGTTTTAAGGTTTAGTGCCATACTATGGAAGTTTTCTCCTTTGGATTACTTTGTAAGCTTATATCAATATGTGTTGGTTACAATAGAAATTCACCTTTGCATGTGATGTGAGGTTTTGTCAGAGTACCTAAGATAAACTGGCTAAAGTCCTCTATCAAGACTACCATGTGTAGCAGACCTGCATTTTTTTATATGACTTTGGCAAGACAGAATACTTGATGGGGGAGCTCTTGACCCAACGAGACCTTAGGTTGACTTTAGGTCCAAGGGTTCCCAACTGGGAAACAACAACATTGTTCACTAACAGGAGAGCCTCATTGACAAAATTGAAAAATTGGAGCACTTTTCTAGTTTGGAGTGATCTTCACAAGGAAAAATGGTTGTGGAGTCACTAGAGAAAACCCACTTTTGTCTTTCCCAGTAATAAAACCATTATGAGTATGATTCAAAAATTCATAGTCTCATAGGGTTCAAGAGCATTGATTTGATAATCAAAAGGGTTTGTTTTTTCCCCTGGGAAAAATCATAATTTTCTATTATAAATGGAAAATTACATGTTGTAAATGTTGGTAGCATATGATGTATGTGTGTACATAGCCATCAAAATATATAGGTCTATACATAATTACCCACTAAGGGTATGCCTTTAGATTTAGTAAATATTTATACAAAAATTCAAAATGTTTGCTTTGCAAATTTTTATATATATACTAGGATCATAAAAACTGTGAAAATTGGGGCCTGTCAGCCCTCTGTTATATTTGGTCTTTGTAAGGCTTGTGACAATACTGGAAGAACTCTCCCTGCCTCTGTTCTTGGATAAACCATTGTCATCTGGGTTGATTTGTTGCCTCCTTGGAAAGCTGATCCATAGCCTAGTTGTGCTCCCTGTAAATGTGGAAACAGGTAATTTGTTCAAATTGTGATTTTAAAGGCAATGAATCATCCAAAATGTTCCTGAGAGAATGCACATGACATGCAGTTGTGCAAGAGAACCAATTAAAGATGATCTTAGAGTCCCCAAATATCTGAATATGTCTACAATTATGTGCCAATGTAAAGTATAACAAATGTCGGAGTGAGATGAGCTCAGCGAAATTGTTTATGCTAGCAGCAAACCCCATGCAGTTCAAAAAGAGTGACTGTCTAATAAATGGAGAAGAATACCCCACACCCCTGGTCTTGGGAAAATCCGTCGAAGTATACCCACGGATGGTCATGGTTGATGGCTTCAAGAGTTATGGTGCGAGAAGGTGGGGACTGTTCAACATCTAGTATTTCATTGAAATTATTGATGATTCTAGTGATTACCAAAGGCCACCAAATTTGCAGATTGTTAAAGATTATGTTGTTTTGACTTAACCAAGTATGACATCATATAATCAGGGGGAGATTTTGATTCTTCATGTTGGGGGAAGCTTTCCACCAGTCGTTATGTGCCTCATTGGTGTTTCACCCTTCCCAACGTTGAGATATGTCCAAAGAGGAGAGGACTTGCTCCCAAAATGTGTCGTAAGGTTCTGCAGAATAGGAAGAGATGATCATTCGATTCCTCGTGCTATTGACGAATGACACACCAAGAAGAAAAAAAGTGTGATCTCTTCATCAAGTTGATACTTGTAGGAGTTTTATTCATGATGATATTCCACATAAAGAGTTGAGTTCATGGGGGAGCCTTAGGTTTCCAAGTGCTCTCCACCACCCCTGCAGAAAAGGGGGCTTATGCGCAACATGTATAATTCGATATCTGATCTTGGGAGAGTATACTCGATGAGCTGTCAAAGCCCATATGAGATCATCATCGTGATTAGATATTCGTACATGTGATTCAGATAACACATTAATGTACTTCCCCAATCTTGTATGCACTGATCTCGAATGCCTAGTGTAGTTGCAAATTTCCAAGCTTGTAGCAAAATAGTAGTGTTATGTTGATCTACTATTTGTGCAATTGTGGATATGTCCCTACCATTTAGGAATGAAATAAGGTTTGGAGGAAGTCAATATAAGTTTCCACAACCTATCCATGATTTAGATCGAATGCAGATTGTTGTTCCATTATTAATTCACCAAGTGAGGCCATTCCTGATGATTGGGAGAGTTTGTAATACAACCATCAAGATGATAGAGATACCATGTTTGTTCCAATATGGAAGGCAAACGCAATCCATGAGGTTATGGGGCCAAATGTATTTATTGATGACCACAACTTTCCACAGACTTTTGAGCTTTAGGAGTAGCCATCCCAATTTGGCAGCCAATGCATGTGAAAATGTTGGAAGCTATTTGAGGGCCCATCGTCCCAATTTCCTGGGCAATGCAATACAACTCGATATCACCCAAGTGAATGACTTCCCCTCCTTGTGTCCATTCCATAGAAATTTGGAGCATATTTTTTGTATTGTCAAAAGTATACCTTGAGGAATCCAAGAAAGGTTCAACTAGTAAACCATAGTGGCTTCCAATACTAATTTGATAAGAACTAGCCTCCTAGCTCTAGATAATAATTGGTGGTTCCAACTAAGCAACCTTTTTTTTACACCTTAGTCATGGATAGAGTCTAGTCAGCTATTTTTTATCCATGGGAGTTTATCTGAAACACCAAATATTTAAGTTCATCATCCAATTGAAAACTTTGGAAGGGAAACTGCTAATAAGCATGTACGGATTCCTGAGGAGAGCAAGCTGTGAAGGTGATGGTAGGCTTTGTTCTACTGGTTTCCATCCCAGTAGTTTTACAAAAAAGTTGTATGATATCATAGAAATTATTGAAGTCTCGGATTCCACTGATGATAAAAATAACACATCATCAATGAAAAGAAGATGGGATAAAATACATTGATCAGTGATCTTGAGCCCCAGTAGTCACCCAACTCTTCTTTCCTCTAGGATTAGCTTGCTTAGTCATTCCATGACAAGCAGGAAAAGTAATGGGGATAGTGGACAACCATGTTTGAGGCCCCTCTCAGCATGGAAGAAATTGGAGACTGGTCCATTTATAAGTACACTAAAGGAGACAAGTGAAATGCAGCACATAATCCATCAGATGAAAGGGATGGGGAATCCAAGGTGTGTGAGAAACATCCTTAGATAGAAATAGCTAACTTGATCAAAAGCCTTTGATAGATCGATTTTTGAGAATGGATCCTTTTAGATGCTTCAATTTGATAGAATGGAGAGCTTCCTTGATGTGTCAATGGCCTCATGGATCTGTCGATTATGGAGGAAAGAAAATTTTTCATATGAGATGTTGGCCGAGACAATAGGCTTGATACAGTTAGTAATGATTTTGTCTATAATTTTGTATAAGTAGTTGCAAAGGCATATGGGTTGGAAATCATTGAAGGATTGAGGGGAGTCCACCTTAGGGATGAGGGAAATGAAGGTGGAATTGGTGACCTCATACATATGCCCTGTAATCCTACATTCCTCAACAACCTTGAGTAGGACCATGCCTAAAGTATCAAAAGAAGGTAGATATAATTCTATAGACCATCCATCAGGGCCTAGTCTTTTATGCTTCTTGAACCATTTCAAGGTGCTCTCCAATTTGCCCATAGATATAGGTTTAGTGAGTTCTTCAGATATGTCAGGGTCAACATACCAAGGGAAATGATTAGCAATACAAATGATTTCTGTGAGCAAAATCCCAACTAGAGCCTTGAAAATATATTGAAAACTGAATTTCCCAAATGATCTAGTTGATGGAACATTTGAGCATATTTTCCATGATCAGTAGACATTTTCCAAATGGTGTTACAAGCTTTCCTTCCTTTGGCATAATTGTGGAAGAATTTAGTATCGTAATTCCTGCCTTCAGCCAGATGGATTTGCTTCTAGGTCTCCAAGTCTCTTCTCAGTCCCATAGAATAGTTAACCTTTAGGCCTCTACCTCGGTGAGGGTAGATTTAGCTTCAACTGAGATGAATCTGTGACCTTGGTCATCCATAAGATTGGCAAGCTAGTGCTCAATTGCACAAAGAGTCTGGTTGTCTCTAGATCATTTAGATTTGGCCCATTGAATGGAGATATTTTTAAGTTCCATGAGGTTCAACAAAATCCTTCAACTAGGTTCCGCCTTTGGGAAGGAGGTTGGTCTCTCCAAAAATCGGTAACCAATTTGTGATATTTGGGGTCCTATAACCAGGTCGAGTTGAACATGAAGGGTGCTCCAGGCTCTAGGGATGGACCAACTAGTTCCAAATAGATGGGGGAGTGATCAAAGACACCCCCAGATCCAACCCATTGAAGAAAATTGGAGAGGGTAGCAAGCAAGTCCTCTTTGATGAGAAACCAATCCAATTGCCTATGCAAAGTAGCATCACGAATTCTCCTATTATGTCATGTCAGTTTCTTTTTGTTCATGGGGATCACCACCAAATGATGTTGTTCCAGGAGATGTTCCATATATTATGGTATGGGATCTAGCTGTGTATCATGTCCCAAAGAAATCTCATGATGAATAGTGAAATTGAGTTCTCCACCCAAAGTTAGGTTATTAGAATTCATCAACGACAGTTGCAATTGGTGATTCCAAAATTTCACCCTACTATGATATGATGCATAGACATTGATGATATGAAATTTCTTTCCCATCTCTGAGGAAAAGATATCCATTCCTAGGAATCTAGGTCCCCCCATACAGAAATAGGGTTGATGGATTGAGTATTAATGCCCAGTTCAATACCCCTGGATCATCCATTGACATCTAGGCATGAAAGCACAAGCTAGACATCATAGAGTGAAGAATCTGGGAAACCTACTCTTCCTTCCCGAGGGTTTCTTGTAAATAAATTATGTCAAATGGCTTTGTATCTAGGAGCCACTTGAGGGATAGCTTTTTAGCAACGCTAGCAAACCCTCTGAAGTTGAGGGCCAACCACTTCATGGATCATCTTGATTAAGGATGTTATTTCCTTTAAGAACCCTATCAATTGTGGTCTATCTGCCTAGGGCCACATCTACCCTGATAAGAAGGATAGCTCTCAAAATCCTAAAGGGTTCCCCCAAGTGGGTTTAGTCTCAATAGAGAGGGAAGAGAGACCTTATCAGGATGGTCTAGGAGGGATGGATACCTGGGGTCAGAGGTTATATGGATGTGAAAGTTGAGAAGTGGTGGAGGGCTTAAGTGAAGTGATGGAGTCAGCTCCAGTAACAAAGAGTGGGGTAGTGGAGAAGATAGTAGAAGGATGATCGAGTAGGCATGTGAGAGGGAATGTGGACAAGCTAGAAATGGATGCATATGAAACATGTAATTGTTGTGAAGTGCATACAAAAGAAACAAAAGAATAGAGAAAAGGAAGAGTACTCGTGGAGTGAGTAGCCACTGCAGTAGTCTGAGATCTCATCATGGATGGAGATGTAGGCTGCAGAGAGGAAAAACAAGTTGGTAGACAAGTATCACCATACATAGGGATCAAACTAGTAGCATGAGGAGGTTGTTCTTCCACTAGAGGATCTTTAGATTGTGGATTCTTAGAGCCTTTTTCTAATGAACAAGTCACTGACAGGACAAGGGAGCACTACTTATATAGCTTCCCTACCTCGTGACACCTTCTACACTTGAAGGGGACTCCCTCATAGTCTAGGGTTTGTTTGCAAGTGAAATGATTCCACTGCAAAGTAATATTTTCCCCCAATTCTTCTCTAATGTCAAGGTGAACTAGTATGTAGGCCATAGATCTGTTGTTAGAAGTTGCATATGACATATCATGATCCAAATAGGTACCCGGTGCATTTTTGATGCGAATAAATATGTCCTCTGACAAAAAGTGAAGGGGTAGCCTTAGAAGACGAACCCAAATCGGACCAGCACCCAACTACTCCCGTTCTGGATTGAAGAGGGGGCCCCATTGTTTTAGAAGAATAGGGTCCGTTTTGATATGCCAGTATTGGGGGAGTATCCAATCTATGTATTCTTCTTGGTGGAAATTGAGGGCAAATAATCCTCGACTTAGAATGGTGATCGACATAATTTCGTTGACTAAAGTGCCAAAAATCTCGAAGGTCCAGAGGCGAAGCCTCTTAGCCGAATATGTTCTTCCCCTCACATGCCACACTAGAACCCTATTGGCGGTATCCACCACTTTTCCCATAATGATACCTTCCACAAATCTAAGATTGATGTCCTTGCTCAAGGTCTTGACACACTTACTCTTCTTAGCCTTACTAGTCCATGGAACATCTGGACGGCCTCGAAAGGGGTCCCGATTGCCTTATGAGACTTCCTGTGGCTAAGGGGAGGAGTTCCAAGGGTTAACTGCCAAAATATTGAAGTTGTTAGGGGGAATAGGAAAACTGCCCTAAAAAGAGGTAGGGTTATGGTTGTTGTCTAGTGTCGGGTGATGGATAGAGGATATCCCAGATTGTGACAACCCTAAAGAAATGGGAATACGAGATGATGTAGGGTGAAGGGATGCCTCAGGAGAAATGGAATCAAAGGTAGGGGAGGGTGCAATGCAAGCGGCAAGAAGGTTGAGCGTAGAAGGAGAGAGTGGAGGGTAGTCAAGCCTAGGAGATGCAACGGGGGGAGTAAAAGTTGGCAAGTAGGGCACTGATGGCCTAGAAAGATCAGTGATAGATAGTGGGCTTGTCTACACGAGAAACAATGTTCAATGAGGACCAGAATCTGACACACTATGAGGAAGCATCCAAATCAGCTCGTTGGTATTTAGGTCGACAAAATAATCCACAACGTCTAACTCCATTCTAATAGCTACAGATAGAATCGGGGATGAAGGTAACAATTATAGAAAGGGTAGCGATCTAGTCCTCAAGCTGTCACGATGAGCTCCTCACTGCAGGAAAACGGCAAAAACAACGATGGCGATAGGAAAACATTGGACTGCCTATTATCCTAGACCCTGTGATGCTTCAGTGCAGAGCGCCATCTTCCTCTCATATCATAGTGGTGAATTCTTCATCATCAGATTATATTTTCATCAAAAGGGTTTTTTGTTGTAAAAGGCTAATGATATAATCTTGGGACAAAAAAATACTGCCTAAAATGACTCAGTTTTGATGTAGAAACTCAGAATTGAAACTAATTATATATATGTTTGACCTCCTCAAGTTTTGGAAGAAAATTACTGGTAGAGAAATGTGTGTTAATATAAAAATATACCATTGGATTTTCTTGTTTAGCGTTCCTGTGTCTAGATTCGTAAGTGTTATTACTATGAATTGTGAAACAATTTCACCAACAGATGTGGTGAAGGGAACTGTTGAATGCATTTGTTTTGTTTACTTTATTTGAAAATGTTATTACAACTGCTTAGATAGTCGCAGTGTATTTAATTGGGATGCATAAATAACGATATTCATTGTAATGGACATTTCTTTCATAATTATATCAATTTTGTAAACTTATTGCACTGATCAAAATATGTTATTAACCTACTTTATAAACCAGTTGAAGTAAAGGAAAATTTTCTCGAGTGGTTTTAACATATTCTAGAAAGCAAGACAATGCCCAAAGTGAATGATACTCAAAATAATGTGACATTATCTACTTCAATAAAAGTTGTTACACCCACAATTCCTAATATGGTCTTTAAATATATATTATTTTTGAACCAAGTTTTAGAGAATGATAAAATACCTGTTTTCATACACTATTTCGAAAGAGTTAATGTGAATCTCAAACCAAAACATACAAATAGAAAACATGAAAAACATTACATATACAATATTGTTATTTCCATAAACGAAAAACAGTAATCATGACACTCGATGCGATGACTGGATGGGATGATTGCATTTCAAATATCTCTCAACACTGTTATGGAATGAATTCGGGAAGAAGTAAATACAAAAAAGTCACATGCATTCTTCCATACCTATGCTTACAAATTTTGATCTATCTATCAGGATTTTGCTCAAGCTTTTTACAATCCCTTAATAATCACTAAATGTACATCAACACAGGAATTAGTGTGAAGTAATGTTTAGGATATGCTATATTTATTATATTGTGATTGCAATTATAATTAGCACATCCACCTAAAGTATCGTTGGTGAGTGTTGATAGGTAGAAGATGCAGAATATAAATCAGTTCCATTTGGAGAATGGATGGTGAAGTCTCTTGGTGTGGACCAAATCCAACTCCATTATACTTTTGGGCATGGATTTTCTCAACTCCTTGGTCAAGCTTGACCATGTAATTGCACTTCAGGACAACCATACAATGACTGAAATAGTTAGCATTTCCTTCTTCCTCTTGTTGGAATAGTTGGCACTTTGGCTTAAGAACACATCTGTGGAAGGAGTTGTTGGATAATAGTTAGAAATCAGATGAATTCATTGTTGAAAGGTGGGGATTCAAAAGGAAGACAATGATATGATGTATACCACTATCTAATCATGTGTGTTCCATCCAATTCCATCACAATTACACCTATCACTGTAAAAAGACTTTGACTACCTCCCATTCCATCAGTCTCCTTTTTCTATGCAAGAAATCTTTGTTAATTTTACCATTATAAAATAAGCTAAAATAAAGTTCTATAGAAATAATTTGCATTATTTTTTCTTCTTGTTTCGCCTTGCTCTTTTTTTCTTTTCGTAATTTTAGATATATTTTGTTACTTTTTTTTATTTTTTATACAATATTGAACAACTAAAAGTTTATCCTAGGAGACTAGAAAGAAAATTCATAGTTAAGGGTATGTATTCCTTAGATGAAACTATTCTCCAAACTTGCATCCTTGTATTTTCCAAAAAATAGTACACATTTCAAGACATGGGAAAATGAGAAAGTATTTTTCGTACCAATACATGTTATTAATTCAGGCTCATTTGAATGGTTGTTTCTAGTAGGACTGTCATCACAACAAGTGACATCAACACAAATATCACTAGCAAGGGAATCTATTTAGGGGTTTTCCTCTTAATATATCTTCGTCTATCCCTAAACCATAAATGGAGAAAGAACCTAGGAGTTTTGAGAATGTGGTAAGAAACAAAAAATTAGATAGAAAACCTTCATTGGATGTTCATTTCATTAGAAAATATCATGTAATTGATATGAAATGTTATCCAAGAACATGGTGGAAACCTTAAACAAGGTTACCAATAATCCTAAGGAGTAATCCCACCAGTTATAAGAAACATGGGAAAGAATGATATAATCAATGAAGTGAAGAAACAATAATAGTGGATACAACAAAGACACGAATGCATTAAGACATTAGAGACCTAATAAACATAGAGAAGGGAGAAGATATGGAGCTTTGCAAGCTTGATTTCTAGTATTTAGTAGTGGAATGGGATGGAAAGGAGACTGACTCAATATTGAATCAATAAATTCAACTTTTGACAAAATCCTTGATAAAAAAGGGATAATTTTAGGAATAAAAAATGCAATGTAAACATCACTAGTCTATTTATTTAGCAGTTAACAGTAAAACCCTGAAATAATGATAAAAATAGGAAAATAGAATAAAAGGACAAAGAAAGAAGAACTAAGAAACTTCTACACGAGTTGAGAGAAATGTTAGTGAATTTAATAATAATGGTATTGATGATGAACATGTTGCACCCCACCCCCTTAGATACCCAAAGAATATATTATCATAAATTATTAGATGAATGAATGAAAAAAACAAATATATATTAAAAATAAAATT